>ARYC01004679.1:0-42948 GCA_000711775.1 Oxytricha trifallax
TTGTAAGTGCCGAATGTCAATAGATTTAGAGATATTTAAATTTAGTATGAACTAAAGTCATATGAGAACTATTGCGAATCACAAATTCATCAGTAACTTCTGAAAATAAAGAACCGAATCGGAAAAACTTTTCAATTTAAGGGAATTCATGGCGTGCCATTCATAACTAGATGCTCAAAAACTTTGTAAGTACCGAATGTCAATAGATTTAGAGGATATTTAAATTTAGTATGAACTAAAGTCATATGAGAACTTTTGCGAATCCCAAATTCATCAGTAACTTCTGAAAATGAAGACCCGCATCGGAAGAACTTTTCAATTCAAGGGAATTCATGGCGTGCCATTCATAACTAGATGCTCAAAAACTTTGTAAGTGCCGAATGTCAATAGATTTAGAGATATTTAAATTTAGTATGAACTAAAGTCATATGAGAACTATTGCGAATCACAAATTCATCAGTAACATCTGAAAATAAAGACCCGAATCGGAAATACTTTTCAATTTAAGGGAATTCATGGCGTGCCATTCATAACTAGATGCTCAAACTTTGTAAGTGCCGAATGTCAATAGATTTAGAGATATTTAAATTTAGTATGAACTAAAGTCATATGAGAACTTTTGCGAATCCCAAATTCATCAGTAACTTCTGAAAATGAAGACCCGCATCGGGAAAACTTTTCAATTTAGGGGAATTCATGGCGTGCATTCAAAACTAGATGCTCAAAAACTTTGTAAATGCCGAATGTCAATAGATTTAGAGATATTTAAATTTAGTATGAACTAAAGTCATATGAGAACTTTTGCGAATCCCAAATTCATCAGTAACTTCTGAAAATTAAGACCCGCATAGGAAAGACTTTTCAATTTAAGGGAATTCATGGCGTGCCATACATAACTAGATGCTTAAAAACTTTGTAAGTACCGAATGTCAATAGATTTAGAGATATTTAAATTTAGTATGAACTAAAGTCATATGAGAACTTTTGCGAATCCCAAATTCATCAGTAACTTCTGAAAATGAAGACCCGCATCGGAAAGACTTTTCAATTCAAGGGAATTCATGGCGTGCCATTCAAAACTAGATGCTTAAAAACTTTGTAAGTGCCGAATGTCAATAGATTTAGAGATATTTAAATTTAGTATGAACTAAAGTCATATGAGAACTTTTGCGAATCCCAAATTCATCAGTAACTTCTGAAAATTAAGACCCGCATAGGAAAGACTTTTCAATTTAAGGGAATTCATGGCGTGCCATACATAACTAGATGCTTAAAAACTTTGTAAGTACCGAATGTCAATAGATTTAGAGATATTTAAATTTAGTATGAACTAAAGTCATATGAGAACTATTGCGAATCACAAATTCATCAGTAACATCTGAAAATAAAGACCCGAATCGGAAATACTTTTCAATTTAAGGGAATTCATGGCGTGCCATTCATAACTAGATGCTCAAACTTTGTAAGTGCCGAATGTCAATAGATTTAGAGATATTTAAATTTAGTATGAACTAAAGTCATATGAGAACTTTTGCGAATCCCAAATTCATCAGTAACTTCTGAAAATGAAGACCCGCATCGGGAAAACTTTTCAATTTAGGGGAATTCATGGCGTGCATTCAAAACTAGATGCTCAAAAACTTTGTAAATGCCGAATGTCAATAGATTTAGAGATATTTAAATTTAGTATGAACTAAAGTCATATGAGAACTTTTGCGAATCCCAAATTCATCAGTAACTTCTGAAAATGAAGACCCGCATCGGGAAAACTTATCAATTTAAGGGAATTCATCGCGTGCCATTCATAACTAGATGCTCAAAAAATTTGTAAGTGCCGAATGTCAATAGATTTAGAGATATTTAAATTTAGTATGAACTAAAGTCATATGAGAACTTTTGCGAATCCCAAATTCATCAGTAACTTCTGAAAATGAAGACCCGCATCGAGAAAACCTTTCAATTTAAGGGAATTCATGGCGTGCCATTCATAACTAGATGCTCAAAAACTTTGTGGGTGCCGAATGTCAATAGATTTAGAGATATTTAAATTTATTATGAACTAAAGTCATATGAGAACTTTTGCGAATCCCAAATTCATCAGTAACTTCTGAAAATGAAGACCCGCATCGAGAAAACCTTTCAATTTAAGGGAATTCATGGCGTGCCATTCATAACTAGATGCTCAAAAACTTTGTGGGTGCCGAATGTCAATAGATGTAGAGATATTTAAATTTAGTATGAACTAAAGTCATATGAGAACTATTGCGAATCACAAATTCATCAGTAACATCTGAAAATAAAGACCCGCATCGAGAAAACTTTTCAATTTAAGGGAATTCATGGCGTGCCATTCATAACTAGATGCTCAAAAACTTTGTAAGTGCCGAATGTCAATAGATTTAGAGATATTTAAATTTAGTATGAACTAAAGTCATATGAGAACTTTTGCGAATCCCAAATTCATCAGTAACTTCTGAAAATAAAGACCCGCATCTGAAAAACTTTTCAATTCAAGGGAATTCATGGCGTGCCATTCATAACTAGATGCTTAAAAACTTTGTAAGTGCCGAATGTCAATAGATTTAGAGATATTTAAATTTAGTATGAACTAAAGTCATATGAGAACTTTTGCGAATCCCAAATTCATCAGTAACTTCTGAAAATGAAGACCCGCATCGGAAAAACTTTTCAATTTAAGGGAATTCATGGCGTGCCATTCATAACTAGATGCTCAAAAACTTTGTAAGTGCCGAATGTCAATAGATTTAGAGATATTTAAATTTAGTATGAACTAAAGTCATATGAGAACTTTTGCGAATCCCAAATTCATCAGTAACTTCTGAAAATGAAGACCCGCATCGGAAGAACTTTTCAATTCAAGGGAATTCATGGCGTGCCATTCATAACTAGATGCTCAAAAACTTTGTAAGTGCCGAATGTCAATAGATTTAGAGATATTTAAATTTAGTATGAACTAAAGTCATATGAGAACTTTTGCGAATCCCAAATTCATCAGTAACTTCTGAAAATGAAGACCCGCATCGAGAAAACTTTTCAATTTAAGGGAATTCATGGCGTGCCATTCATAACTAGATGCTCAAAAACTTTGTAAGTGCCGAATGTCAATAGATTTAGAGATATTTAAATTTAGTATGAACTAAAGTCATATGAGAACTTTTGCGAATCCCAAATTCATCAGTAACTTCTGAAAATGAAGACCCGCATCGGAAAGACTTTTCAATTCAAGGGAATTCATGGCGTGCCATTCATAACTAGATGCTTAAAAACTTTGTAAGTGCCGAATGTCAATAGATTTAGAGATATTTAAATTTAGTATGAACTAAAGTCATATGAGAACTTTTGCGAATCCCAAATTCATCAGTAACTTCTGAAAATGAAGACCCGCATCGGAAAGACTTTTCAATTTAAGGGAATTCATGGCGTGCCATTCATAACTAGATGCTTAAAAACTTTGTAAGTGCCGAATGTCAATAGATTTAGAGATATTTAAATTTAGTATGAACTAAAGTCATATGAGAACTTTTGCGAATCCCAAATTCATCAGTAACTTCTGAAAATGAAGACCCGCATCGGAAAAACTTTTCAATTTAAGGGAATTCATGCGCGTGCCATTCATAACTAGATGCTCAAAAACTTTGTAAGTGCCGAATGTCAATAGATTTAGAGATATTTAAATTTAGTATGAACTAAAGTCATATGAGAACTATTGCGAATCACAAATTCATCAGTAACTTCTGAAAATAAAGACCCGCATCGGAAAAACTTTTCAATTTAAGGGAATTCATGGCGTGCCATTCATAACTAGATGCTCAAAAACTTTGTAAGTGCCGAATGTCAATAGATTTAGAGATATTTAAATTTAGTATGAACTAAAGTCATATGAGAACTATTGCGAATCCCAAATTCATCAGTAACTTCTGAAAATGAAGACCCGCATCGGGAAAACTTTTCAATTTAGGGGAATTCATGGCGTGCATTCAAAACTAGATGCTCAAAAACTTTGTAAATGCCGAATGTCAATAGATTTAGAGATATTTAAATTTAGTATGAACTAAAGTCATATGAGAACTTTTGCGAATCCCAAATTCATCAGTAACTTCTGAAAATGAAGACCCGCATCGGAAAGACTTTTCAATTCAAGGGAATTCATGGCGTGCCATTCATAACTAGATGCTCAAAAACTTTGTAAGTGCCGAATGTCAATAGATTTAGAGATATTTAAATTTAGTATGAACTAAAGTCATATGAGAACTTTTGCGAATCCCAAATTCATCAGTAACTTCTGAAAATGAAGACCCGCATCGGAAAGACTTTTCAATTCAAGGGAATTCATGGCGTGCCATTCATAACTAGATGCTTAAAAACTTTGTAAGTGCCGAATGTCAATAGATTTAGAGATATTTAAATTTAGTATGAACTAAAGTCATATGAGAACTATTGCGAATCACAAATTCATCAGTAACATCTGAAAATAAAGACCCGAATCGGAAATACTTTTCAATTTAAGGGAATTCATGGCGTGCCATTCATAACTAGATGCTCAAACTTTGTAAGTGCCGAATGTCAATAGATTTAGAGATATTTAAATTTAGTATGAACTAAAGTCATATGAGAACTTTTGCGAATCCCAAATTCATCAGTAACTTCTGAAAATGAAGACCCGCATCGGAAAAACTTTTCAATTCAAGGGAATTCATGGCGTGCCATTCAAAACTAGATGCTTAAAAACTTTGTAAGTGCCGAATGTCAATAGATTTAGAGATATTTAAATTTAGTATGAACTAAAGTCATATGAGAACTTTTGCGAATCCCAAATTCATCAGTAACTTCTGAAAATGAAGACCCGCATCGGAAAGACTTTTCAATTCAAGGGAATTCATGGCGTGCCATTCAAAACTAGATGCTTAAAAACTTTGTAAGTGCCGAATGTCAATAGATTTAGAGATATTTAAATTTAGTATGAACTAAAGTCATATGAGAACTTTGCGAATCCCAAATTCATCAGTAACTTCTGAAAATGAAGACCCGCATCGGGAAAACTTTTCAATTTAAGGGAATTCATGGCGTGCCATTCATAACTAGATGCTCAAAAACTTTGTAAGTGCCGAATGTCAATAGATTTAGAGATATTTAAATTTAGTATGAACTAAAGTCATATGAGAACTTTTGCGAATCCCAAATTCATCAGTAACTTCTGAAAATGAAGACCCGCATCGGAAAGACTTTTCAATTCAAGGGAATTCATGGCGTGCCATTCAAAACTAGATGCTTAAAAACTTTGTAAGTGCCGAATGTCAATAGATTTAGAGATATTTAAATTTAGTATGAACTAAAGTCATATGAGAACTTTTGCGAATCCCAAATTCATCAGTAACTTCTGAAAATGAAGACCCGCATCGGAAAAACTTTTCAATTCAAGGGAATTCATGGCGTGCCATTCAAAACTAGATGCTCAAAAACTTTGTAAGTGCCGAATGTCAATAGATTTAGAGATATTTAAATTTAGTATGAACTAAAGTCATATGAGAACTTTTGCGAATCCCAAATTCATCAGTAACTTCTGAAAATGAAGACCCGCATCGGAAGAACTTTTCAATTCAAGGGAATTCATGGCGTGCCATTCATAACTAGATGCTCAAAAACTTTGTAAGTGCCGAATGTCAATAGATTTAGAGATATTTAAATTTAGTATGAACTAAAGTCATATGAGAACTTTTGCGAATCACAAATTCATCAGTAACTTCTGAAAATAAAGACCCGCATCGGAAAAACTTTTCAATTCAAGGGAATTCATGGCGTGCCATTCATAACTAGATGCTCAAAAACTTTGTAAGTGCCGAATGTCAATAGATTTAGAGATATTTAAATTTAGTATGAACTAAAGTCATATGAGAAATATTGCGAATCACAAATTCATCAGTAACTTCTGAAAATAAAGACCCGCATCTGAAAAACTTTTCAATTCAAGGGAATTCATGGCGTGCCATTCATAACTAGATGCTTAAAAACTTTGTAAGTGCCGAATGTCAATAGATTTAGAGATATTTAAATTTAGTATGAACTAAAGTCATATGAGAACTATTGCGAATCACAAATTCATCAGTAACTTCTGAAAATAAAGACCCGAATCGGAAAGACTTTTCAATTTAAGGGAATTCATGGCGTGCCATTCATAACTAGATGCTCAAAAACTTTGTAAGTGCCGAATGTCAATAGATTTAGAGATATTTAAATTTAGTATGAACTAAAGTCATATGAGAACTTTTGCGAATCCCAAATTCATCAGTAACTTCTGAAAATGAAGACCCGCATCGGAAAAACTTTTCAATTTAAGGGAATTCATGGCGTGCCATTCATAACTAGATGCTCAAAAACTTTGTAAGTGCCGAATGTCAATAGATTTAGAGATATTTAAATTTAGTATGAACTAAAGTCATATGAGAACTTTTGCGAATCCCAAATTCATCAGTAACTTCTGAAAATGAAGACCCGCATCGGAAAGACTTTTCAATTCAAGGGAATTCATGGCGTGCCATTCAAAACTAGATGCTTAAAAACTTTGTAAGTGCCGAATGTCAATAGATTTAGAGATATTTAAATTTAGTATGAACTAAAGTCATATGAGAACTTTTGCGAATCCCAAATTCATCAGTAACTTCTGAAAATGAAGACCCGCATCGGAAAAACTTTTCAATTCAAGGGAATTCATGGCGTGCCATTCATAACTAGATGCTCAAAAACTTTGTAAGTGCCGAATGTCAATAGATTTAGAGATATTTAAATTTAGTATGAACTAAAGTCATATGAGAACTTTTGCGAATCCCAAATTCATCAGTAACTTCTGAAAATGAAGACCCGCATCGGGAAAACTTATCAATTTAAGGGAATTCATCGCGTGCCATTCATAACTAGATGCTCAAAAACTTTGTAAGTGCCGAATGTCAATAGATTTAGAGATATTTAAATTTAGTATGAACTAAAGTCATATGAGAACTTTTGCGAATCCCAAATTCATCAGTAACTTCTGAAAATAAAGACCCGCATCGGGAAAACTTTTCAATTTAAGGGAATTCATGGCGTGCCATTCATAACTAGATGCTCAAAAACTTTGTAAGTGCCGAATGTCAATAGATTTAGAGATATTTAAATTTAGTATGAACTAAAGTCATATGAGAACTTTTGCGAATCCCAAATTCATCAGTAACTTCTGAAAATAAAGACCCGCATAGGAAAACTTTTCAATTTAAGGGAATTCATGGCGTGCCATACATAACTAGATGCTTAAAAACTTTGTAAGTACCGAATGTCAATAGATTTAGAGATATTTAAATTTAGTATGAACTAAAGTCATATGAGAACTATTGCGGAATCCCAAATTCATCAGTAACTTCTGAAAATGAAGACCCGCATCGGGAAAACTTTTCAATTTAGGGGAATTCATGGCGTGCATTCAAAACTAGATGCTCAAAAACTTTGTAAATGCCGAATGTCAATAGATTTAGAGATATTTAAATTTAGTATGAACTAAAGTCATATGAGAACTTTTGCGAATCCCAAATTCATCAGTAACTTCTGAAAATGAAGACCCGCATCGGAAAGACTTTTCAATTCAAGGGAATTCATGGCGTGCCATTCAAAACTAGATGCTTAAAAACTTTGTAAGTGCCGAATGTCAATAGATTTAGAGATATTTAAATTTAGTATGAGACTAAAGTCATATGAGAACTTTTGCGAATCCCAAATTCATCAGTAACTTCTGAAAATGAAGACCCGCATCGGAAAGACTTTTCAATTCAAGGGAATTCATGGCGTGCCATTCAAAACTAGATGCTTAAAAACTTTGTAAGTGCCGAATGTCAATAGATTTAGAGATATTTAAATTTAGTATGAACTAAAGGTCATATGAGAACTTTTGCGAATCCCAAATTCATCAGTAACTTCTGAAAATGAAGACCCGCATCGGAAAGACTTTTCAATTCAAGGGAATTCATGGCGTGCCATTCAAAACTAGATGCTTAAAAACTTTGTAAGTGCCGAATGTCAATAGATTTAGAGATATTTAAATTTAGTATGAACTAAAGTCATATGAGAACTTTTGCGAATCCCAAATATCATCAGTAACTTCTGAAAATGAAGACCCGCATCGGGAAAACTTATCAATTTAAGGGAATTCATCGCGTGCCATTCATAACTAGATGCTCAAAAAATTTGTAAGTGCCGAATGTCAATAGATTTAGAGATATTTAAATTTTAGTATGAACTAAAGTCATATGAGAACTTTTGCGAATCCCAAATTCATCAGTAACTTCTGAAAATGAAGACCCGCATCGGAAAGACTTTTCAATTCAAGGGAATTCATGGCGTGCCATTCAAAACTAGATGCTTAAAAACTTTGTAAGTGCCGAATGTCAATAGATTTAGAGATATTTAAATTTAGTATGAACTAAAAGTCATATGAGAACTTTTGCGAATCCCAAATTCATCAGTAACTTCTGAAAATGAAGACCCGCATCGGAAAGACTTTTCAATTCAAGGGAATTCATGGCGTGCCATTCAAAACTAGATGCTTAAAAACTTTGTAAGTGCCGAATGTCAATAGATTTAGAGATATTTAAATTTAGTATGAACTAAAGTCATATGAGAACTTTTGCGAATCCCAAATTCATCAGTAACTTCTGAAAATGAAGACCCGCATCGAGAAAACCTTTCAATTTAAGGGAATTCATGGCGTGCCATTCATAACTAGATGCTCAAAAACTTTGTGGGTGCCGAATGTCAATAGATTTAGAGATATTTAAATTTAGTATGAACTAAAGTCATATGAGAACTATTGCGAATCACAAATTCATCAGTAACATCTGAAAATAAAGACCCGAATCGGAAATACTTTTCAATTTAAGGGAATTCATGGCGTGCCATTCATAACTAGATGCTCAAACTTTGTAAGTGCCGAATGTCAATAGATTTAGAGATATTTAAATTTAGTATGAACTAAAGTCATATGAGAACTTTTGCGAATCCCAAATTCATCAGTAACTTCTGAAAATGAAGACCCGCATCGGAAGAACTTTTCAATTCAAGGGAATTCATGGCGTGCCATTCATAACTAGATGCTCAAAAACTTTGTAAGTGCCGAATGTCAATAGATTTAGAGAAAATTTAAATTTAGTATGAACTAAAGTCATATGAGAACTTTTGCGAATCCCAAATTCATCAGTAACTTCTGAAAATGAAGACCCGCATCGGAAGAACTTTTCAATTCAAGGGAATTCATGGCGTGCCATTCATAACTAGATGCTCAAAAACTTTGTAAGTGCCGAATGTCAATAGATTTAGAGATATTTAAATTTAGTATGAACTAAAGTCATATGAGAACTTTTGCGAATCCCAAATTCATCAGTAACTTCTGAAAATTAAGACCCGCATAGGAAAGACTTTTCAATTTAAGGGAATTCATGGCGTGCCATACATAACTAGATGCTTAAAAACTTTGTAAGTACCGAATGTCAATAGATTTAGAGATATTTAAATTTAGTATGAACTAAAGTCATATGAGAACTTTTGCGAATCCCAAATTCATCAGTAACTTCTGAAAATGAAGACCCGCATCGGAAGAACTTTTCAATTCAAGGGAATTCATGGCGTGCCATTCATAACTAGATGCTCAAAAACTTTGTAAGTGCCGAATGTCAATAGATTTAGAGATATTTAAATTTCACGTATGAACTAAAGTCATATGAGAACTTTTGCGAATCCCAAATTCATCAGTAACTTCTGAAAATGAAGACCCGCATCGGAAAGACTTTTCAATTCAAGGGAATTCATGGCGTGCCATTCAAAACTAGATGCTTAAAAACTTTGTAAGTGCCGAATGTCAATAGATTTAGAGATATTTAAATTTAGTATGAACTAAAGTCATATGAGAACTTTTGCGAATCCCAAATTCATCAGTAACTTCTGAAAATGAAGACCCGCATCGGGAAAACTTTTCAATTTAGGGGAATTCATGGCGTGCATTCAAAACTAGATGCTCAAAAACTTTGTAAATGCCGAATGTCAATAGATTTAGAGATATTTAAATTTAGTATGAACTAAAGTCATATGAGAACTTTTGCGAATCCCAAATTCATCAGTAACTTCTGAAAATGAAGACCCGCATCGGGAAAACTTATCAATTTAAGGGAATTCATCGCGTGCCATTCATAACTAGATGCTCAAAAAATTTGTAAGTGCCGAATGTCAATAGATTTAGAGATATTTAAATTTAGTATGAACTAAAGTCATATGAGAACTTTTGCGAATCCCAAATTCATCAGTAACTTCTGAAAATAAAGACCCGCATCGGGAAAACTTATCAATTTAAGGGAATTCATCGCGTGCCATTCATAACTAGATGCTCAAAAACTTTTTATGTGCCGAATGTCAATAGATTTAGAGATATTTAAATTTAGTGTGAACTAAAGTCATATGAGAACTTTTGCGAATCCCAAATTCATCAGTAACTTCTGAAAATAAAGACCCGCATCGGGAAAACTTTTCAATTTAAGAGCGAATTCATGCGGCCGTTGCATTCATAACTAGATGGCTCAACAAACTTTGAAGTGCGAATGTCAAGTAGACCTTTTTTTTTTGTTTTTTTGATTTAGAGAGAGATATTTAAATTTAGTATGAACTAAAGTCATATGAGAACTATTGCGAATCACAAATTCATCAGTAACATCTGAAAATAAAGACCCGAATCGGAAATACTTTTCAATTTAAGGGAATTCATGGCGTGCCATTCATAACTAGATGCTCAAACTTTGTAAGTGCCGAATGTCAATAGATTTAGAGATATTTAAATTTAGTATGAACTAAAGTCATATGAGAACTTTTGCGAATCCCAAATTCATCAGTAACTTCTGAAAATGAAGACCCGCATCGGGAAAACTTTTCAATTTAGGGGAATTCATGGCGTGCATTCAAAACTAGATGCTCAAAAACTTTGTAAATGCCGAATGTCAATAGATTTAGAGATATTTAAATTTAGTATGAACTAAAGTCATATGAGAACTTTTGCGAATCCCAAATTCATCAGTAACTTCTGAAAATGAAGACCCGCATCGGGAAAACTTATCAATTTAAGGGAATTCATCGCGTGCCATTCATAACTAGATGCTCAAAAAATTTGTAAGTGCCGAATGTCAATAGATTTAGAGATATTTAAATTTAGTATGAACTAAAGTCATATGAGAACTTTTGCGAATCCCAAATTCATCAGTAACTTCTGAAAATGAAGACCCGCATCGGAAAGACTTTTCAATTCAAGGGAATTCATGGCGTGCCATTCAAAACTAGATGCTTAAAAACTTTGTAAGTGCCGAATGTCAATAGATTTAGAGATATTTAAATTTAGTATGAACTAAAGTCATATGAGAACTTTTGCGAATCCCAAATTCATCAGTAACTTCTGAAAATGAAGACCCGCATCGAGAAAACCTTTCAATTTAAGGGAATTCATGGCGTGCCATTCATAACTAGATGCTCAAAAACTTTGTAAGTGCCGAATGTCAATAGATTTAGAGATATTTAAATTTAGTATGAACTAAAGTCATATGAGAAATATTGCGAATCACAAATTCATCAGTAACTTCTGAAAATAAAGACCCGCATCTGAAAAACTTTTCAATTCAAGGGAATTCATGGCGTGCCATTCATAACTAGATGCTTAAAAACTTTGTAAGTGCCGAATGTCAATAGATTTAGAGATATTTAAATTTAGTATGAACTAAAGTCATATGAGAACTTTTGCGAATCCCAAATTCATCAGTAACTTCTGAAAATGAAGACCCGCATCGGAAAACCTTTCAATTCAAGGGAATTCATGGCGTGCCATTCAAAACTAGATGCTCAAAAACTTTGTAAGTGCCGAATGTCAATAGATTTAGAGATATTTAAATTTAGTATGAACTAAAGTCATATGAGAACTATTGCGAATCACAAATTCATCAGTAACTTCTGAAAATAAAGAACCGAATCGGAAAAACTTTTCAATTCAAGGGAATTCATGGCGTGCCATTCATAACTAGATGCTCAAAAACTTTGTAAGTACCGAATGTCAATAGATTTAGAGATATTTAAATTTAGTATGAACTAAAGTCATATGAGAACTTTTGCGAATCCCAAATTCATCAGTAACTTCTGAAAATGAAGACCCGCATCGGAAAACCTTTCAATTCAAGGGAATTCATGGCGTGCCATTCATAACTAGATGCTCAAAAACTTTGTAAGTGCCGAATGTCAATAGATTTAGAGATATTTAAATTTAGTATGAACTAAAGTCATATGAGAAATATTGCGAATCACAAATTCATCAGTAACATCTGAAAATAAAGACCCGAATCGGAAAAACTTTTCAATTCAAGGGAATTCATGGCGTGCCATTCATAACTAGATGCTAAAACTTTGTAAGTGCCGAATGTCAATAGATTTAGAGATATTTAAATTTAGTATGAACTAAAGTCATATGAGAACTTTTGCGAATCCCAAATTCATCAGTAACTTCTGAAAATGAAGACCCGCATAGGAAAAACTTTTCAATTTAAGGGAATTCATGGCGTGCATACAAAACTAGATGCTCAAAAACTTTGTAAATACCGAATGTCAATAGATTTAGAGATATTTAAATTTAGTATGAACTAAAGTCATATGAGAACTTTTGCGAATCCCAAATTCATCAGTAACTTCTGAAAATGAAGACCCGCATCGGAAAACCTTTCAATTCAAGGGAATTCATGGCGTGCCATTCAAAACTAGATGCTCAAAAACTTTGTAAGTGCCGAATGTCAATAGATTTAGAGATATTTAAATTTAGTATGAACTAAAGTCATATGAGAAATTTTGCGAATCCCAAATTCATCAGTAACTTCTGAAAATGAAGACCCGCATAGGAAAGACTTTTCAATTCAAGGGAATTCATGGCGTGCCATACAAAACTAGATGCTTAAAAACTTTGTAAGTACCGAATGTCAATAGATTTAGAGATATTTAAATTTAGTATGAACTAAAGTCATATGAGAACTATTGCGAATCCCAAATTCATCAGTAACTTCTGAAAATGAAGACCCGCATAGGAAAAACTTTTCAATTTAAGGGAATTCATGGCGTGCATACAAAACTAGATGCTCAAAAACTTTGTAAATACCGAATGTCAATAGATTTAGAGATATTTAAATTTAGTATGAACTAAAGTCATATGAGAACTTTTGCGAATCCCAAATTCATCAGTAACTTCTGAAAATGAAGACCCGCATCGGAAAAACTTTTCAATTCAAGGGAATTCATGGCGTGCATTCAAAACTAGATGCTCAAAAACTTTGTAAATGCCGAATGTCAATAGATTTAGAGATATTTAAATTTAGTATGAACTAAAGTCATATGAGAACTTTTGCGAATCCCAAATTCATCAGTAACTTCTGAAAATGAAGACCCGCATCGGAAAAACTTTTCAATTCAAGGGAATTCATGGCGTGCCATTCAAAACTAGATGCTCAAAAACTTTGTAAGTGCCGAATGTCAATAGATTTAGAGATATTTAAATTTAGTATGAACTAAAGTCATATGAGAACTTTTGCGAATCCCAAATTCATCAGTAACTTCTGAAAATGAAGACCCGCATAGGAAAAACTTTTCAATTCAAGGGAATTCATGGCGTGCCATACATAACTAGATGCTCAAAAACTTTGTAAGTACCGAATGTCAATAGATTTAGAGATATTTAAATTTAGTATGAACTAAAGTCATATGAGAACTTTTGCGAATCCCAAATTCATCAGTAACTTCTGAAAATGAAGACCCGCATCGGAAAGACTTTTCAATTCAAGGGAATTCATGGCGTGCCATTCAAAACTAGATGCTTAAAAACTTTGTAAGTGCCGAATGTCAATAGATTTAGAGATATTTAAATTTAGTATGAACTAAAGTCATATGAGAACTTTGCGAATCCCAAATTCATCAGTAACTTCTGAAAATAAAGACCCGCATCGGAAAAACTTTTCAATTCAAGGGAATTCATCGCATGCCATTCAAAACTAGATGCTCAAAAACTTTGTAAGTGCCGAATGTCAATAGATTTAGAGATATTTAAATTTAGTATGAACTAAAGTCATATGAGAACTTTTGCGAATCCCAAATTCATCAGTAACTTCTGAAAATGAAGACCCGCATCGAGAAAACCTTTCAATTTAAGGGAATTCATGGCGTGCATTCAAAACTAGATGCTCAAAAACTTTGTAAATGCCGAATGTCAATAGATTTAGAGATATTTAAATTTAGTATGAACTAAAGTCATATGAGAAATATTGCGAATCACAAATTCATCAGTAACTTCTGAAAATAAAGACCCGCATCGGAAAAACTTTTCAATTCAAGGGAATTCATGGCGTGCCATTCAAAACTAGATGCTTAAAAACTTTGTAAGTGCCGAATGTCAATAGATTTAGAGATATTTAAATTTAGTATGAACTAAAGTCATATGAGAAATATTGCGAATCACAAATTCATCAGTAACTTCTGAAAATAAAGACCCGCATCGGAAAAACTTTTCAATTCAAGGGAATTCATGGCGTGCCATTCAAAACTAGATGCTTAAAAACTTTGTAAGTGCCGAATGTCAATAGATTTAGAGATATTTAAATTTAGTATGAACTAAAGTCATATGAGAAATATTGCGAATCACAAATTCATCAGTAACTTCTGAAAATAAAGACCCGCATCGAGAAAACCTATCAATTTAAGGGAATTCATCGCGTGCCATTCATAACTAGATGCTCAAAAACTTTGTAGGTGCCGAATGTCAATAGATTTAGAGATATTTAAATTTAGTATGAACTAAAGTCATATGAGAACTTTTGCGAATCCCAAATTCATCAGTAACTTCTGAAAATAAAGACCCGCATCGAGAAAACCTTTCAATTTAAGGGAATTCATGGCGTGCCATTCAAAACTAGATGCTCAAAAACTTTGTAAGTGCCGAATGTCAATAGATTTAGAGATATTTAAATTTAGTATGAACTAAAGTCATATGAGAACTTTTGCGAATCCCAAATTCATCAGTAACTTCTGAAAATGAAGACCCGCATCGGAAAACCTTTCAATTCAAGGGAATTCATGGCGTGCCATTCAAAACTAGATGCTCAAAAACTTTGTAAGTGCCGAATGTCAATAGATTTAGAGATATTTAAATTTAGTATGAACTAAAGTCATATGAGAACTTGCGAATCCCAAATTCATCAGTAACTTCTGAAAATGAAGACCCGCATCGAGAAAACCTTTCAATTTAAGGGAATTCATGGCGTGCATTCAAAACTAGATGCTCAAAAACTTTGTAAATGCCGAATGTCAATAGATTTAGAGATATTTAAATTTAGTATGAACTAAAGTCATATGAGAACTTTTGCGAATCCCAAATTCATCAGTAACTTCTGAAAATAAAGACCCGCATCGGGAAAACTTATCAATTTAAGGGAATTCATCGCGTGCATTCAAAACTAGATGCTCAAAAACTTTGTAAATGCCGAATGTCAATAGATTTAGAGATATTTAAATTTAGTATGAACTAAAGTCATATGAGAACTTTTGCGAATCCCAAATTCATCAGTAACTTCTGAAAATAAAGACCCGCATCGGGAAAACTTTTCAATTTCAAGGGAATTCATGGCGTGCCATTCATAACTAGATGCTCAAAAACTTTGTAAGTGCCGAATGTCAATAGATTTAGAGATATTTAAATTTAGTATGAACTAAAGTCATATGAGAACTTTTGCGAATCCCAAATTCATCAGTAACTTCTGAAAATGAAGACCCGCATCGGAAGAACTTTTCAATTCAAGGGAATTCATGGCGTGCCATTCATAACTAGATGCTCAAAAACTTTGTAAGTGCCGAATGTCAATAGATTTAGAGATATTTAAATTTAGTATGAACTAAAGTCATATGAGAACTTTTGCGAATCCCAAATTCATCAGTAACTTCTGAAAATGAAGACCCGCATCGGAAAGACTTTTCAATTCAAGGGAATTCATGGCGTGCCATTCAAAACTAGATGCTTAAAAACTTTGTAAGTGCCGAATGTCAATAGATTTAGAGATATTTAAATTTAGTATGAACTAAAGTCATATGAGAACTTTTGCGAATCCCAAATTCATCAGTAACTTCTGAAAATGAAGACCCGCATCGGGAAAACTTATCAATTTAAGGGAATTCATCGCGTGCCATTCATAACTAGATGCTCAAAAAATTTGTAAGTGCCGAATGTCAATAGATTTAGAGATATTTAAATTTAGTATGAACTAAAGTCATATGAGAACTTTTGCGAATCCCAAATTCATCAGTAACTTCTGAAAATTAAGACCCGCATAGGAAAGACTTTTCAATTTAAGGGAATTCATGGCGTGCCATACATAACTAGATGCTTAAAAACTTTGTAAGTACCGAATGTCAATAGATTTAGAGATATTTAAATTTAGTATGAACTAAAGTCATATGAGAACTTTTGCGAATCCCAAATTCATCAGTAACTTCTGAAAATGAAGACCCGCATCGGAAGAACTTTTCAATTCAAGGGAATTCATGGCGTGCCATTCATAACTAGATGCTCAAAAACTTTGTAAGTGCCGAATGTCAATAGATTTAGAGATATTTAAATTTAGTATGAACTAAAGTCATATGAGAACTTTTGCGAATCCCAAATTCATCAGTAACTTCTGAAAATGAAGACCCGCATCGGAAGAACTTTTCAATTCAAGGGAATTCATGGCGTGCCATTCATAACTAGATGCTCAAAAACTTTGTAAGTGCCGAATGTCAATAGATTTAGAGATATTTAAATTTAGTATGAACTAAAGTCATATGAGAACTTTTGCGAATCCCAAATTCATCAGTAACTTCTGAAAATGAAGACCCGCATCGGAAGAACTTTTCAATTCAAGGGAATTCATGGCGTGCCATTCATAACTAGATGCTCAAAAACTTTGTAAGTGCCGAATGTCAATAGATTTAGAGATATTTAAATTTATTATGAACTAAAGTCATATGAGAACTTTTGCGAATCCAAATTCATCAGTAACTTCTGAAAATGAAGACCCGCATCGGGAAAACTTATCAATTTAAGGGAATTCATCGCGTGCATTCAAAACTAGATGCTCAAAAAATTTGTAAATGCCGAATGTCAATAGATTTAGAGATATTTAAATTTAGTATGAACTAAAGTCATATGAGAACTTTTGCGAATCCCAAATTCATCAGTAACTTCTGAAAATGAAGACCCGCATCGGGAAAACTTTTCAATTTAGGGGAATTCATGGCGTGCATTCAAAACTAGATGCTCAAAAACTTTGTAAATGCCGAATGTCAATAGATTTAGAGATATTTAAATTTAGTATGAACTAAAGTCATATGAGAACTTTTGCGAATCCCAAATTCATCAGTAACTTCTGAAAATGAAGACCCGCATCGGAAAAACTTATCAATTCAAGGGAATTCATCGCGTGCCATTCAAAACTAGATGCTCAAAAACTTTGTAAGTGCCGAATGTCAATAGATTTAGAGATATTTAAATTTAGTATGAACTAAAGTCATATGAGAACTTTTGCGAATCCCAAATTCATCAGTAACTTCTGAAAATGAAGACCCGCATCGGAAAAACTTTTCAATTCAAGGGAATTCATGGCGTGCCATTCATAACTAGATGCTCAAAAACTTTGTAAGTGCCGAATGTCAATAGATTTAGAGATATTTAAATTTAGTATGAACTAAAGTCATATGAGAACTTTTGCGAATCCCAAATTCATCAGTAACTTCTGAAAATGAAGACCCGCATCGGAAAAACTTTTCAATTCAAGGGAATTCATGGCGTGCCATTCATAACTAGATGCTCAAAAACTTTGTAAGTGCCGAATGTCAATAGATTTAGAGATATTTAAATTTAGTATGAACTAAAGTCATATGAGAACTTTTGCGAATCCCAAATTCATCAGTAACTTCTGAAAATGAAGACCCGCATCGAGAAAACCTTTCAATTTAAGGGAATTCATGGCGTGCCATTCATAACTAGATGCTCAAAAACTTTGTAAGTGCCGAATGTCAATAGATTTAGAGATATTTAAATTTAGTATGAACTAAAGTCATATGAGAACTATTGCGAATCACAAATTCATCAGTAACTTCTGAAAATAAAGAACCGAATCGGAAAAACTTTTCAATTTAAGGGAATTCATGGCGTGCCATTCATAACTAGATGCTCAAAAACTTTGTAAGTACCGAATGTCAATAGATTTAGAGATATTTAAATTTAGTATGAACTAAAGTCATATGAGAACTTTTGCGAATCCCAAATTCATCAGTAACTTCTGAAAATGAAGACCCGCATCGGAAAAACTTTTCAATTTAAGGGAATTCATGGCGTGCCATTCATAACTAGATGCTCAAAAACTTTGTAAGTGCCGAATGTCAATAGATTTAGAGATATTTAAATTTAGTATGAACTAAAGTCATATGAGAACTTTTGCGAATCCCAAATTCATCAGTAACTTCTGAAAATGAAGACCCGCATCGAGAAAACTTTTCAATTTAAGGGAATTCATGGCGTGCCATTCATAACTAGATGCTCAAAAACTTTGTAAGTGCCGAATGTCAATAGATTTAGAGATATTTAAATTTAGTATGAACTAAAGTCATATGAGAACTTTTGCGAATCCCAAATTCATCAGTAACTTCTGAAAATGAAGACCCGCATCGGAAGAACTTTTCAATTTAAGGGAATTCATGGCGTGCCATTCATAACTAGATGCTCAAAAACTTTGTAAGTGCCGAATGTCAATAGATTTAGAGATATTTAAATTTAGTTTGGAGATTTTTAATTATTATATTAAAATAATTTTTCCAAAATTCAATTTTAAATATTAAAATTAATATGTTATTACCTCTTATTTATCAAATTTACTGGATGTGATATTTATTATCTTGAATTTTCTTATATGAAAATCAAGGCTTTTATTATATTTTTGACAATATTTTTTTTATTTGATAGAATTATTGTATTATTGTAATTCCTTAAGAAATAATTTAAGTTCTAGAAATTATTTTATTCAGTTTTAAAGCAAATCAAATTTTACAAAACGGTCTTTAATATTTTATATCGGTTAACTATGAGATTCAAATTAAATTATCCAATTTTCTATTTATTTATTTTTAAAGAATTTGTCTCATTTAGAATTGTTTAAAAAATATTTTTTTAATTTAGAAAGATTTAAGATCTGATTTGGCTTTCCTATGGGAAGTAAAAAGCTTTAAGTAAAGTAGTATGACTATCCAACTTGATTTTGAAG
The DNA here is from genome assembly GCA_000711775.1 of Oxytricha trifallax. NCBI lineage: Eukaryota > Ciliophora > Spirotrichea > Sporadotrichida > Oxytrichidae > Oxytricha > Oxytricha trifallax. The sequence continues at coordinate 19,386 of ARYC01004679.1, forward strand.
ACAAATCGAAAATATAAGGAGTAAGATTGAAAATATTCTTTTTAATTTTAGAATCGGGATTACTTACAGATTACATTATTTACTAAAATAGTAATTTATATGATATTACTTATAATTTTAGTTTAAAACATTTATTGGGAATGGCATATTTATTGAGAAGGAACATGACAAATTTATAAAAGAAGGTTATTAGATTTCACGAATTATATATAAATTTACATTTTAATTTTATCCCATAGCAACTAAAAAATGATGGTATGATATTTCTTTAAAATTATTTCAAAAGGTTACTCTGATTTTTTATCAGATTTTGGGGATGCTTCAGTTTTAACAATTTCAGTAGCATTCTTAGGAGCTATGGCTTCAAACCTTTTACTGTAATCAAATTTTCTTTAAATTCTAACATCTTAGTTCTGCATCTCTGTAATTTATTTGGGGAATGATAAATGTACTTTAATTAATCGTTCACATGCCCTTAATGAATTTGAATTTCCCTGCAAACAGTTTGATGTTTTATAACTTGCTACTTAGCTTATCATCTTTTGATATATTACCCACAGATTAAATGTAGGATTTGCTATTCACATTTTCTGAAGAGGGTGAATTACAATCAAATTACTAACTACTTGATATCTTTTAAAGTTAGAGACAATAAATATTTTTACGTTCCTTAAACTCTACTTTTACGCTATGAAGGAATTAAAAATATTCCAAATTTAGGCAGCATATTTAACTTTTTCATGCTTATTTTTGCTTAAATTGCTTTAAACTTGCTTCTGAAGCCACTTTAAAAGATCAAAATGTAATTTTTTTCAGATTTATAAGTAAAATAAATTCATTTTGGAAAACTAAATTTAAAATCAATTAATTACTATTTTAATGAAAAAATTGTTGACTTAATAAAAAAAAAGTCTCATTGAAAATATAATGATAATCTGCTTATATTTTCATAATTATTTAATGACATCTTGATTAAATATATCATTAAAATTATTTTTGGTAAAATAATCAATTATTTTTAAATACGAATGAAAATGCATATTATTATTTTTTAATATTTATAGCATAATATATAATTAAACATAACTTAACTTGTGCTTAAAATTTGTTTAAATAGATTTTTATATTATTTTTGAATTTACATCCTACCAATAACTTTATTTAGAATTGGGAAATATAACGCTAAATTAGGTAAAAAGCTATATTACAATTCAATTTTGAGGCTGGTATTAGAGAGTTACATAGAGTTATCTTTTTGCTCTCTTTTGAATACAACTTTAGTAAGACAATAATTAATTACAGCTATTTTTAGTATAATTTTTCAGCAGGGAGTGAGTTATTTAACTCAATATTGTCAGTGATTACAATCGTAGTAATGCTATTTTTGCCATTTATTACTCTCCTTCTTTTAAACCAAATTCTCTACAAATTACATAAAGAAAAGGTTAAAAGTAAAATTGGGTGTCTTTATGAAGGAATAAGATTAAATGGAAATGATAGGAAGTACTGTATATTGTATTACATTATCTTCCTTGTTAGAAGATCAATCGTGATTTACTTTTCTGTGCTTGCCCACGAATACCCCTATATTTAGCTTTAAGTTACTATGCTTTTAAGTATTCTCAACTTAATGTATTTAATATACTTCAAACCTTTTGAATCTACAAAGCTAAACAGAATTGAGATTTTTAACGAAGGGTGCATTTTAGGAATCAGCTATAATTTGATATTTTTTACCGATTATGAATAAGACTCTGATAGACTTATATATTTTTTAATTATTTTTAGACAGTATTTAGTAGGTTGGCTTATTGTAGGCTTAACAGTTTTTAACATGCTTACAAATATGCTCATTATATTTCATGAAGTTATTTGTGGATATATTGAATCTTTTAAAAAGTTAAGAGAAAAATGTTTGAAAAAGAAAGCCATTGTTAATTAAAGAAGTGATGCTATCTATTATTAAAATATTGATATGTCGCTGGTTGACAATTTATTTCAATCTAAGTATGCTATTTTTCAATTTATACTCAATTAGTTTTTCTTATATTTCATTGAATTCTCGAGAAAACTATCAAACATGTTTAACACCCTCAAATCTAGGAAACTCTAAAACTAAAGACTCTCCAAATAAATCTAAAAAGTAAACTAAAATATCATTTGTTGATGTCTATAATATAAATAATGATATCCACTCAATATTTTAAGCTTAAAACCCAAAACATTAAAACAAATCGTTAATAAGATAGCATAAATTAGAAAATTAGTTTGAAGAGACGATGACGAGAAATTTCTTACTTAAAGTAACTCTTCATGATATATTAAAGCAAAAGTCTAAAATTTAAATTAAGGAAAATATATTAAAGCCAATATTAGAGATAATTAGGCTAAATTAAGATTGACCTTTGGAAATAAGGGCTAATCATCTTACAACTCTGAAGGCGATGATTAGGACAAGATCAAGTACTTCTATGACGACTCTTATGTAAATATTAATATAATTTAATTAATAATTACTTAAATAATTAAAACTATCTAAATTGTTTATAAAATAAGTTTGAGAAAACCTCAATGAAGATAAATACATGAAAACAAAATTTTATTATGATAAATTATTAATCTTAATTCTCTACAATTAAATACAAAAATATATTTATTTTCAAATAATTTCCAAAAATCATGCATATTCAATTTAATAAATGGATTTAATTAAATATTACAAACTATTTTAAATCGAAAACTTGTTCTGATTATATTTCATTGCCATTAGCTTTTGATTTAAATATAATTTTATTTTAATAAGATAATTCGGTTATTAATAGAAATTCACTGAGTTGTCAATTCTTTTATTAAGATTATAAAAAAATAATTTTTTATTTTAAACAATAATGTAACTTTACATTAAAATCATATTACATTTTTGAATAGATAAATGTACTAATTTTGTAAATATTTTAAATAGAATTACTACTAATATATCATTATATATCTATTATATTTAAAGAAAATGATATATTTTGATCATTTGATTTAATAAATATTTTTTTAAGTAAAAATATGCTAATTATTTAAGATTAGATTCAAATATATTTAATACAAAAGATTATAAATTTTTTCATTTCTTTAAATTCAATTAAAGTAAAGTTTCTATTTTATCAACTATTCTTTAAATTTAATAATTTCTTATTTTTATGTAATCAATTCACTCTTAACTATTTATTCTAATAAAATTAATTAAAAATGAAATTAAATAAAGAATTTTTCTCTCATAAACTATTTACTTTGTGATTTTCTCTTGATTTTGAACTTTTTCTCTAGAATTCAAACGAAACTTGCGCTGGAATACATTAGCTTGATATTTGATATGAAGCAAAATTAATTGATATATAAAAGTAAGATGTGTTAATAGAAAATTAAAAATAATCACATGTTTTAATGGTAATACACACGAGATGAAAAATAATTTAATTAGAGTTCGAATCTCTAAAAGGAATTGCTTTTTTTAACTGATTATAATCTTAAAATATATTTAAATCATTATGAAGGTGAATGGAAAAATGATAAACCAAAATAATTTCAAAACATAATAGATTTTAAATAAAACAGGTAAGGAAGCAAAAGAAAATTAAAGATTATTTTTAACTACTCAATATATGGATGAAGCTGATATACTTTGAGAAAGACCTCTCTCTAAAACCCATGTTTTTCTTATTTATTAATTTAAGTTTTTAATTTATTAATGACTTTTTATAAATTACTAATTCTTGAAAAATTACTCTTGGGGTTTTATATCTAATTTTAATATTAATTTTAAAGATTTAAAATTTTTTTAATTAATTAGGGCATTTATATTTTCTTGTTATTTAAAATGAAGTTAAGTTTTCTAATACATTGAACTAATTACAGTGAGCAATAATAGGAATAAATTATAAATTATTCCTGACACAGAATTGTCTAGGAATTTTGATCGCAAATTTGATTCAATTTATTGCCAAAATAGTGGCAGTTAAGTATTTTCTGATCACTATTATTTTAAAAATCTGGGTTTAGGTTTGTTGCTGTTATTGTTATTGTTATTGTTGTTGTTATTGTTATAGTTATTGTTGTAATATATAATTAAATAGTTAGTTTTAAAAGTGATTATTATTGTGTTAGTTAAAAGACTGAAAAACTGATGTCTAAAATTCATATTTTTTTGAATAAAGCCATTTTTGTGGTATATTAAATTGATTTCTAAAAAAAAATTAATATTCAAATCTAATATTGGAATAATTAAATTTTAAATACCTTACAATACAATTAAGATGCATTAATAATCTAAATAAATCATAATTCTAATTAAATTTTATTAAAATTTAATAGAATAAATTTAAAAGTTTTAAGAGTTTTAATAATTCTAGTTTCTCTTAAAATATTTTCACATTAATAAATAAAAACAATATTTTAAATTATTATCAATTGAGATTTATTTTATTTACTGACAACTTTGTTTATATTTTATAGGTTAAATTATCATATTTATGCTACTCAATTTAAATATATGTATATAAAATGGCCAATGAATTACTCTTCAAATTGAAATTATTTAAATACATATTAAAGATGATATAAAGCTTTCAAAATTTTTTGAGGATATAATCTTCCAATTATTTGAAAAACATTATAGAAGTATTTATGAATGGCAATATATTTAATAAAATTTATATTGCTCCTTAAAATCATAATAAAGTTATATGTATATAATGATGTATTTTAAATTTAAATAATAATAACATAAACTTATAGATAATATTTAGCAATAATTATAAATTACTTTTAATAATAATTTGAAGAATCTTTGCTTAATTTTGAGGGTGAGGATAAGTCTTACACAATATTTTATTTTAAAAAGCTTCTCAATTTTTATTACACAAACTTAGTGATATATATTTTTATAAGTTGCAGGGTAAACTATTTTTTATTATGAAAATTAAACTATAGAGATAACTTGTTATAATTTAAAACTTCTTAATTTTTTTAAAGACTAAATATTTGCTTATACAAATATGTTAGAGAAAAATATTTTGATATTAATTTAAATATGATAATTAAGCAAGATAATTGTAAATTTAAATCAGCTTCAGTTATCATTTTCTATGTAATTCGACATTAAATTAAAAAAATTTATTTATAAAAATTGATTCTTTCCTGATGTCATTTAAGTTCTATAAACCATCTCAATGATTCCCAAAGAAAGGAAAATTATTGATTCAATTTTTGTTCCTTGTAAAAATTATTTTATTGATTAGCCTTAAATTTTAAATTTATCTAATAATGAATAAAAGCAAAAGTTTCTTAAAATATAAAAATAATTTAAATTACTTTTAAGTTGCAGATAAATTTTTAGTAAATTATTTATATTAGGTATTTTTATAATGTTGGGAATTAAATAAATTCCTTTTATATTTTTGTTAATAAATTTTATTTGTATTTGTATAAATCAAATTGAAAGATGTTGAAAATTTATATTAGTAAATTATGAATAGAATATGTATAATATGGAAAATCTTTTTATCGTTAATTAATTGATTTTTAACTTAAAATTCATTATATTTATTTAGACTTAAAAGTATTTTTTAAATATAATTTGATCTTTATTGGAATTTATTAATTTATTTGTCATGAAATATAAAATTTTTTACTGCTTCACCACATTTAACATGAAATAATTTAATTTCCCTCATTCACTTAAAGAACTATCATTCTAAAATGGATTTAAATATTTATTCTATTAAAATTTGGAGATTAATAAGATTTTTGCATTTTAAATAGCCTCTTCCAATTTTTTCCACCATCAAGGTTCTCTTGTCTATTATTGTATATCCATGTTGAATTTTTATTAAACGTCATTGATTAATTATTAAAAACTGCTTCCTCAATTCCAAAAACTTTAATATATATCTTTTACAAATTTAGGATAAAAAAATAAATATATTTTATAAAGAATTTATTTATTGTAAAATAACTAAAATATATAAAGTTATTTAATATGTATTTTATCAGTTTTCAAACTAATTAAGTGATTTAATAAAATGACAATAATTTAAATTAGTAATCTTTATTTAAAAATAATAATTTATGAATATTATCACAATGAAATTAGTACATTATCATAGCAAAAATGAATTTAAATAAAATCCTGTTGCCTTTGTGATAAAAATTTACAATTAGATTTATACCTAAAATTAATACATTTTTAGCTAATATTATAAAATTTTAATAAATTAATTTAAAACTTAAAGCATTTCAATAGAACATAAAAATATATTTCTATAGAAAATTGAAGATTCATAAAAATATTACATGAATAAATCTGGCTAAATTCTAAACAAAGTTTCTGTAAGGTTTAAAGATTCAATCGATATTGGCTGACAAATTTTTTATCCAATTAATTCTTATAATGATTAAATTTAATTTACTTAGTCAGAACCATATAAATCACAAATGTTATTAAATAACAATTTCTTTAAAAAAATTTTAATATAATTTTTTAACCTTAAAGTAAATGGATTCTAAAATCAATAATATTATTATAAATATGGAGAAAAATGATCTTCATTATCTTTATAAAACGAAATTAATTATAAAGATAGTTACTAAGAATAAAAGTTGAAATCTTACAATGACAGAACAAAAATTATAGATATAAATTAATTATATAATTATGAAGGATAAGGATAATCTTTTCATTTCTTGTAGTCTTATTAAAAGTTATTATTAAATAAAATTAAAACTAAAATTTAATAAATCAAATATTTTAATATTATATTCAATTTACTTTTAAATTTTTCTTCCAATTTATTTTATTTTAAGGTAATTATTCTTTTTTAATTTATAATAAAGTTTTAAATTTTCTTTATTTAATCATGCTTTAGAATTCATTTGTTTAACTTATAAAGATAAAAATTATTTAAATAGAATTTTTGTTTTAAATTAATTACAGGCGAGACATCAAAATAAATAATTTTTTATTTTTAAATTTTTAACTAAGATTTTTATTTTTATAGATTTATTTGAGATTTTTACAAAAGATTCAATGGTTTTAATTGATATTATCATTTAAATAGGTCATTTTAAAACTGATACCTATAATTAGATTTAAAACTGCAATTTATTAACTATTGAATTTGCTAATTTTCTTCAATATCAATTATCATTAAATATAGTAATTAATTTAAATTAGTATTTTTCTAAATATTCTTATAAAATTCAGTTTAAATTATATTTTATATCTTTCAAATCCACAATAATTGTTTATTTTTTTCTTTATTTTAATTAATAAAATCTATTTTTTGTCAGTAAATTTTGAAAATACAGGAAACTTTTTTTTAAAAAAATTATATTCGAATGATTAGTCCTTAGATCTATCTCAAGAGCAATACTTATCACAATTCAAGAAATATTTTTAAAAAATTAAATTAATTTAATTATGATTTTTTGAAATTGAACTCGATTGATCAAATATTAATCTAAATATAATTTATTTTTTTTAATAAAATTAAATATAAGATAAACTTACTTAATACATATTTTTTTATCTGTTTTTGCAATAAATTGAATTTAATTTTCAATTAATCTATTAAACTTATCAGAATAATTATAAGGCAACAGAAATATTTTAGTATAACTTTTATCGTTTTTTAATAAATTTTAGACCAATTTTTTTAATCGATTATTTTAAGATAATAATTATAATAGAGCTTGACAGCAAAATTTAAGAAGAAATTCAATAGTAAGATTTATAAAAGAATTTACAAACAGATATAAAAATATCTTAATTTCTATTGAACTTATTTACAAATTTTAAATTAATTGATGTTGATGATATATACAGAAAACGATTATTATATCTAAAAATAAATGGCTAGGAATACTTAAGTCAGACGGATAAATAAGAAAGATAGTCTAGAAGAGTTCTTAATGATTGTACAGCATTAACTATTGATCCAATTACATCAAAAACATATAACTCTTAATTTATTCTTATTTCTAACAATATTTTGTTTTAAGGTATTATATTTTTTATTTTAATTTGTTATACACGCTCAGCAACAGTTAACAATTAGAAATTCCAATATAAGTCACAGTATCTTAAAATTATATCTAAATAATAATTAATGGAAAAATAAAAAAATTATCCGATAAAAAATTCTGAATTTAAAATATATTTGATGCAAAAAATTCAATAAAAAAGATAGTTTTAAGTAATTAAACCTTTTAATGTAATTTGATTTAATTGCATAAAAATTAAAAAATCCTTTGAATTTTACTTTGAATTGATATTTAAAATGTAGCTAATAAAGAAGACATTATTTTTTCAAAGTGAACAAAGAATTAGTTTAATTAAACTAACATAAACTTTTTAAGAGTAAATTTAATAATTAACTTTAGTTATAGAAGTTAAATTATAATTTGTATTGAATTTCATGAATGATGTTTAGTATTCAATCTTTTTATATTGAAAACAAAATAAAAATAAGATAGTTTTTAGATAGTTAATTATAATTATATTATTCATACTTGGCAAATAATATATCTTTGACAAAGGAAATATTAATAATTAAGACCCTATTTTGTTATTTATTATTTATAAAATTCTATCATTATTAGATAATTTAACAAATTGAAGAGGTAATTATATTCAAAAGAATCTATATTTTATACTATGAATTTCTTATGAATTAATATAAATCCATATGAATTGTTTTAATAAAATAATTTTTAGTTAATAGAAATTTCTCTAGTTTATGAGCTTTGATAAAAATTTATTATTTTGACATACTTCTCTTACCTCAAATAAACTTAATAGAGAAAACACAATATAATTATAATATAATATTTATGAAGTTAACTTATATTTCTACAATTTTAAAAATATAAAATACTAAGACTATTATAATTATTTATAAATTTTTTTTTAATTAAGCTTTTATTAGGTTAATCATATAAATTATTAAAAATCTTGCTATTATTTAATATTATATTAATTTAAATCTCCAGTAGGTTGTACTTCTCCCTACGACTTTTATTATTAACTAAATTAATTGAATGACACCTTCTAATATTCAAATATTTATAAGAAATATACAAATATCTATAAGTTATTATAATACTAATCATATAAAAACTTAATAATAAATAAAAGAAGATCGCGAAAATGTTTGCTTATTTTTAATTGCAAATTTCTCATTATAAAGGTAGATAAAGCAAAGAAAAATTAATGAAAAAATATTTTCGAAAAAATACAGAGAAAAAGATATAAAAAAATATATTTAAAATGTAATTCAAATATTTCTTATGAGAATTATATGTATTTTTTATAATACTTTAAATTTTTCAAATTTTTCCTAATTATGCAAAGTGGCGTTACTTCAAATTTATTAATCAATATAGTATTAAAAAGAAATTTCAAAAGAATAATTTCTTTAAAATGATATAATTTTTATTATAATTTTGTTGTTTTTGAGCATGATCGAGATGATGCAAATACATATAATAATATACATATATTAAAATTTATAATAATTAATTAATATATAATATCTAGTTAAAATCATAGCATTTTTAACTCCTGATCATTCAATATTTACATTTCGAGAGTTCACTCTTGATATCGTAGACCCGTGTTTAACTGCAGATTTGAATCCACCTGTTTTGTAATCATACTCTTATAATATAAATTCACCTGAAATGACTATTTTTATTCCTGCTTTCACCTTTGGATTAGTGGATATCGATTGCTAACTATTAATATTTTTAATTTATTCATTATTGTATAAGTTTAATAAGAATGAGAATATTTATTATAATTAAACTTGAGTATAGTTATTATGACAACTGGAATTCTTTGATACCTGGAATCACAATATTAATATTTAAAAAACTTCTTTTCTCAATAAAACAAATTAAATTAATAATTTCATTTTCTTAATATATGATCAATAGACATTAAAAGTATGATAATTTAATTTTTAAATCATATATATTTTTATAAAAGTAGCTGTAGCTTAATCCTATTATAATGATCCAGATTATTTACCTTATAAGATTAATGTTAAAGGACAAATAAGATCGACATCAATATTTTCTACGACATTTTTATAAATCAAAACTAAAAATTAAATCTTATCTCAAATTAATTGTGTGTTATTATAAATAGCAAACATAGATCTGGATTAGTAAATATAAACGTAAATATTTAATTTTTCTGTAAAATTATAATATTTACAAAAACATTAACTAGTAAAAATTGTGTTTTAAATAACCTTTGGATATAATTGCGATTACAATAAAGTATTTGACGGGAATCCTTAAATAAATGATTATATTTTGGGTAGTTACCCTCAAACATATGTTTTGCCTATATTTGAAACACTTTTTACATCAGTTGGCTGCGATTAGTCAGTAACAATATAAATGAAAATTAATTAATAAGTATTACTTTAATATATATTTTACAAATAACATATAAACTTTATCACTATTTAAACCTAACTGAATGTGCCTCAAATACCTTTGAAGGTTTGACATTCTTCCCAGCAACCGGATACTGGACTGCTAATATAAAATATTATATATTTATTTCTTAGTTTAATCAATAAAACAATGCTTCATCATCAAATCTAGCTTTGCTGGATTAAACTTATTCTTTTATACAAAGGGGGTACAAGGGCACTTAATACGGTGAACGATTGATATAATTTAATTTCAAACCATCTACTCCTTGTGATCGAGCTATTATTACATCATCTCCTATTACTATAAGTTAAAGTTCATTTGAAAAGCATGATCCAGCTAATGCTAATTCAATATTACTCTTCGCCGTTACATGGACATCAAACGATATAGGTTGTCCCATTATAAAATTATGGATAAGTGAATTGATATCAATCAAATATATTATAATTACAGCTTTATTGATTAAGACACTTTGACAACTATAAATTTGAAAAAATATAATAAATTTTAATTATTAACTTTAAAAAAGATATATAATATATTTTATTTTAGGTCACTAATAGTTCTTAAAAAACAAATATTTACTATTAATTTATACAATATTTTATATAATTTAGAGATTAAATTATTATCCAAAGCAATTGCTATCATATTCCAAGGATCAAATTTAATTTCTAAATAATTTTTAAAATGGCAATTTATTGATAATACCCAATTAAACTATAGCTTATTCAACTTTATAAAAGTAAGCTTTTTTTAAAAATTTACAAGTTAATTATTTTTAGAACATATAACTTTCTAATATACCAATATTAAACTTAAAATTAATTAAAATTAATTTTTCAATCAAAAATTATTAGTTACATTAATTGTATATTCGATAAAATAAAAAAGTAACCACCTTCTTAAATTGAAAATGCTAAATAATAAAATATTTATTTCGAATCTATATAAATTATATTTTCAATATTTTTTAGAAAATTCTTAAATATTTAAAAATGACTTTATAATTATTATTTTAATTTTTATTGAAACACTTAATTATACTTCAGTATAAAATTAATACCTTATTTATTAGATAATTATACATTTTAAAGATACTATTATTTATTATTATGCCTATTTTATTTGCAAATTATTAGTAATTTTAAAAATTACAAAAATTAATTAATAAGAAAAATGTTAATTTTTGAATTTATTTTACAAAATTATCTAAAACTTTAAATAAATTAAAAATTATAATTATACTTATAATTTTAATAAAAATTTGATTTGATGTAAATATATTTTAATAATTGTTAAAAAAATTGTGTTTTTAATGCATACCTATATTTATATTCTATTGCTACAAAAACCTACACAATTAACTTGAAAGGATGCGTATCAACTATCAACTGCAAAGAATATCAATTTACCTTTACAATTACTGATTAATCACAAAATTAAAAAAATATTAAATAATGACTTTAAAGGAGTAAAATTGATCTGAAAAAATAAAAATTAATTATTTTGAATGCCATACTTCAAGTATTACACCTAGTCCCCCTTCTATAACTACTGTTTCTTACACAGTTTCAAATTCGCCTATATCTTTGCCTTTCGCACCTTGGACATCGAGTGTTATCACTTGCACTGGTTTTGCATATTCAGTATATTTTAGTAATTTGACTACTGCCCCTAATTTTGCCTCATATGACAGTGCATCTCATTCAGTTAAAATATTTGGGATATCATTTTTCTAAAATATGAATTTGCTCTTTAAATAATAATTTTGTACAGTATTTTACTCCCTAAAAATATATACAACCGATATTAATTAGATTGGTACACATTCACTAAAATTAAAGGGCACTTTGTATAATGACATTTATGATACTATTGATCTTTCCATCATCATTACAATATCTTGCTCTTAAAATGTGCTTGATCCAGCAGACTCAGGATTATAACAATTATATACATATAACCTTGATGGAAGTGTGAGCTGGATTAACTTTTTCAATTTTGGAGACCTTAGTAATGGAGCTTGTGGCAGCATAGTTTGGACAAAATGGAAATATTTTATTATATTTTTATAAATTTAGACATCAGCCTATGATTCAGACTTAAATAGTGTCATAACTTTCGATCCAACTTATAAACGATTTAAAATTGAAAGCTCTGATTCAAATTTTATAGATACTGACTACCTGATTAGTTTAATTGCAACAATTGGAAATGCTTAAAATATTAAAGAATTTACTCTTGCATTTAATAAAAACAAAAATGAGATCATATAAATTGTAATTTAATTTTTTTAAGTGATTTACTTCATGTATAACTACTAGCTTGGACAGTAATGTCTTAAATGCATGGGAGTCTCCTTTAAAATATAGAGTTGGATAGGGACCTATGACAATAACATTTTATCCATTTATTTAATAGCCAGCTTGCTCAACTCCGATTGTATATACCATGACATAAAATTCTGTCTATAATAGCATCGTTGATAGTAGCAATTTAAAATAATCAAAATTAAAATTTTTCTAAAGTTTATACAATAAAATTTCTATTGAATGTTGCATAGAGAAAATTAATAATAGACTGCTCTGAAAAATCTATAATTTCTAGTAATAGATTTACTGTAGAAGTTATAGGGACACTAAGTAATGCAATTTTATTTTATTAATTCAATATATGCAAATACAGTGTCAACAACATTGTATATTCCAATAGAGATATTCACTCCCATCTATAACCACCATCTTATGTAGAAGATTTGCCAAATATTATATTAATTTAAGGAGGAAGAATCAACTATACATTTCCAGATCTATAAGATTTTGATGGAGATAATTCAATTGTTTAAGATATCAACTTAAAGCAGGTTAAATAAATAGTGACTGGAAATTATCCAAATTATCAGATAAAGTCGAAGGGACAAATGGATATACAAGTGAAATAATTTCATTTAAATTAATGATTTATACTAAAATCAGTAATTTACAAAATTTATATTTGTCCTCTTAATGATTCTTACATTTTATTTTTTTTTGCAATTTTATAATTAATTTTATGCTAAAATTTTTTATACATTGAATTATTATTGATTTGATGAAACAAAAAATCTTTTAGTTAAGATTAAAAAAACTTATATACCAATTTTATTTACATATATTTAGTCATAAATTTCTTTCAAAGCATAAAGCTAAATTATAATTTAATATATATTGCCTCCTCAACAATTACCTTTCTAATATTTATATTTAGAAACGTAATTTATAAGCAAAACATAATTAAATATAATTAATTTTAATTTTTTGGTCAAAAGTAAAATTTCTTTCTATCTTCTATATTACAAGGTTATTTTATGATTTATTGATGTACAAATTCATCTATTTAATTAATAATAACCTATTTTCTTTTCTATAATATATATTTTGCTTTATCAACAGATCTAAGCACTTCTCCTGGAGATTACAAATTGAAAGTAACTGTATCGGATGATGATCCTTATCCTCTAAAAGCAAGTTATTTGTTAAAGATTACAGTAATTCCATCAAAAGTGAAAAACAATTAAACTAATAATCAAAATTAATATTCTAATAGTGATTTATCTAAATAATCTAGAGAACTCACTGCCAAAATACATTAAGAAAATATATAGAAAAATAATTAAAAACAATTATGATAAATTAAATGATATATTATTTTAACTTATTTATAATGTTTTATAGATTATGAGTTTTTGTTTAGAGGCTAATAAACTCCATAAATTTTTTAAGAATTGAGATAAGGGGCTACAATTGATTAATTAAGAATTATTATTATATTCGCTAAAATCAATTAAAAATAGCGCAAAAAATAATACAGACACTATGATTGGTTTAATATAAATGGAAAATAAGTCAAGCCAATGGCTTTAATTTTTAGTCTAAATAGATTAAATTTATGCCAATATAATAATAATTCTTAATTAATCAATTGTACCTCCTTATCTCAATTCTTAAAAAATTCATGGGGTTTTATATACTTTATAAATAAATCTTATAAATTATTTTAAATTTGCCTAATTCAATTAATCTTAAAGGATTGGTGACTATAAAGTTTAGTAAATCAATCAAAATATTCTAAGATTTAGATATTATTGATGAAAGTATTCTTAAATTAGAGATATTAGATGAATTTGAAGATTTTATTTATTCATTAAATGTAATAAAATTCTTTAAATTTGTAATTTATATATTTAAAATTTTAAATTAAAGATCAAAGATTGGATTTGGCTTTTACATGGGAAGTCAAAACATTTTAACAAAAAAGCATGACAATTTAACTATATATATAAGAGAGTTCATTAATAAATGGAGTAAGAATTCTAATAAATTATATAATTTTAGAATCATGACTACTTAAGGATAATATTTAATAATAAAGTTATAATTTACCATTATTTAATTTTAATTAATATTTGTTGGAAATGGGATATTTATTGAGAAAGAAACGGGTTAATTGATTAAAGAACGATACTAAATTACTCGAGTTATCAATAATATATATTCTAGAAAATTAATAACTTTAAAATAATTAAACAGTATTAATTATATTAAAAGAGAAATTCATAAATAAAATTTGTATTTATTCTTGATTTAGTAGTAACATTATTATTGCGTGCCTTTATATAATTAAATTATCAATAAAACTTATATTAATTTAATGAATTAACTATAAAATTCTATCATAAAACTATGTTAAATAATAAAATTGTACTTCTATTCTTACAATATTTTATTATTTTATCCCGTAGTAACTTAGAGAAGATGGTACAATTTATGAATTATTTATTATTTTCTAAAGCATTTTCCGATTTATTATCTGATTATGGAGATGAAGCAGTTTTAGTGACTTCAGCTATATTCTTTGGTGCTATTGCTTCAAATTTTCTACTGTAATAAATATTGTTCTAAATATATTTTAGTTCTGCATCACTGTAGTTTATATGGGGAATGGTAAATGTCCTTCAATTGATTTAATACCATAAAAATTTATTGTATAACTTTTATTATATTATAATGTTAGATTATAAAATAATAAGCATCACTAAATCAATAAGAAAAGCCTTAAAAGATAATTGCTCAATGATTGATCAAAATAAAAATTAATAATAAAGTAATATACATATGAAATTCCAAAATATATAATGTAAAAAATAGAAATGATAATAAAAGTTTTAATTGTACACATGCCCTTGTTAAATTTGAATTTTCCTGCTAACAGTTTAATGTTCTATAATTTGCTTTTAGATTTATCATCCTTTGATATATTGCCCACTGAGAAAATACAGAATATAATTTTCACTTTTTCAGAAGAAGGAGAATTAAAATCTAATTTTCAATTACTTGATATCTTTTAAAGTTAAGCATACTATGATTGTGATAAATAATGCTTTAACTCATTATTTACGTTATGAAGGGACAGAAAATATTCCGAATTTAGGAAGCATATTTTACTTTTTCATTTTTGTGTTTTCATAAATCGCTTTTAATATGCTTCTGAACCCTTTGCATAAAATCTAAATGTACTTTTTTTCTAATATATTAATGCTAAAATGGAAATAATTGAGAAATTTAGAAATAATTATTTGGGGTTAAATTATAACATTAAAATCCTCATTAAATAAGCAGTTATTATAAAACTATTAAATGCTTAACAATTAATAGTTTTCACATTACTTACTATAATAAACTTTAATTCGATATAATAAGTGAAATACTATAATTTTGCTTATAACTTTAACAAAGTATCTAGTACATGTTATTAAAATTTATAATATCACTTGCTAAAAATATTTAATTCCTATACAAAATAAATACTTATATTTTAATATGAAAATATAGAATCCTGAATTTTAACCAAAAATTGAGCAATAAATTGTACTATAATGTGATTATAAGATTACTCTTAGAAAGTTATATAGAGTTAACATTTTGCTCTCTAGTAAACTATGGCGATGTATGATTTTTTGTTTATAATATTTAGTTAAACTTTGCAAATGAAAGCAATGCTTTTGACTCAAGTTTCTCGCTGTTAATAGTCATAATAACTCTTTTATTTCCATTTCTTGTTTTGATGATATTGAATCAGCTTCTAGTAAAATTACACTAAGAAAGAGTTTCTGATAAAATTGGGAGTCTATATGAAGGAATTAGATTAAATGGAAGTGATAGAAAATAATGTATCTTGTACTATTTTATCTTCCTAGTTAGAAGATTGATTATAATTTACTTTTCTGTACTGAGCTATGACTACCCCTATATTTAACTTTAAGTATCTTTGATTATGAGTATCCTAAATATGATGTACTTGCTCTATTTTAAACCCTTCGAATCTACAAAGCTAAACAGAATTGAGATATTTAATGAAGGGTGCATTTTAGGAATCAGCTATAATTTGTTTATGTTTACTGATTATGAATAAGACTCTGATAGATATAAAATTTTATTTAATTATTGATCATGATTTATTGAAAATAAAAATTGTACAAATTAATAAATGAAAACAAAATAAAATTATTAATTACTAAATAACTAATAAAAAGGGTCGATAGAATTTATGAAAAGCATTATCTCTCTCAGAACCCAGCAATTATAATAATTTATTCTAGAGTTAGTAGTTATTCGACTTTGTCCTTATTTTTAATTTCTAACTCTCACAATTGAATTAAATATAAAAATGGAAATCAATTAAATTTTCAAAGTATTTTAAAAATTTACATTATAAGTACTGCGAAATGAGAGAAATTACAATTTAGCATAATCTAATTGAAATTCTAAAGATATTTGCGTTTTCTAATCACTTAAACTATATGTATCTTCGTAGAATCGTAATTGATTAACAAAATGAAAAAAAAGTTAAACGGAAACTATAGATAATTCAGTCACTATTAAAATAATCTTTAAAATTTCGTTTTTTATCTCTGAAATTAAATTAAATTAGAAATTATATTATTCTATGCCGTTTATTTATTTTGTACAGACTCTATTTTCCAGATCTATTGTATTTTATCAATAATATTTAGACAATATATGGTTGGTTGGATCATAATTGGAATAACAGTTTTTGATATGCTTGCAAACATGCTTATAATCTTACATGAAGTTATTTGTGGATAAATTGAATTTCTCAAAAAGCTGAAAGATAAATGTTTAAAAAAGTATGATATTAAATATTAACAAGATGATATTTAAAACATTGATATTTCTATGATCTAAAATTCATAAATGAAAATTCTACCATTAAATATAATTTTTTACATAATTATTTTATAGAATTCCTTAGACAACTCAAAAACATTCTTTAAACAAGGCGATAAAACTAACTTTTAAAATACTTATTAATCATTTAAGAATCAACCATCATTATTATTGGATGAAACTTATTAAAACCAATAATATAAAAATAAACAACCACAACAAATTAAAACAAAGAATCATTAAATTAAAAGTAAAGGATTAAGGAAAAATATAGAAATTGATTTCGGAGAGACAGTGGATTAGAATTTCCAAAACTAAAGCAGAAAAGTTAGCGTAACCACCAAAATTAGTAAAAAGAATAGTATAAATAATAAAAAATAAGGAAATTTTATAGAGAAATTCTCAAATCATAGAAAAAGTAAAGATTTAAATTAATATAATTAGGATAAGGTCATGTACTTTTATGAAGATTCTTATGTAAATACAAAAAAAAACATTTAAGGTATAGATTTGATTTGGGATAATTCTTAAAATAAAATAAATAATAAATAAAACTCGTGGCAATTAAATTTCTGGAAGCCTACATAATATGGTACTTGTTCGATAGGGAATTTAAAGTCAGCTGGACTTTATTATTGGCGGTACCCTCTATCGCATCGTAGAGGTAAGATAAATAGGCTTTAGTTTTGGCATTAAAATCAACTAAACATATGACTCAAAATTAAAGCCTAATTATCTCGCTTCTACTATGCGACAGAGAGAATCGCCAAAAGTAAAGTTCAGCTGATTTTAAATTCCCTATCGAACAAGTATCATTTTGTCTAGGCTTCCAGAAATTTAACTGCAACGAATTTTATTTATTATTTATTTATTATTTATTTAATTTTAAGTAATTTTCCCAAATCAAATGTATTCCTACAATAATAAATAAATTTTTTCATTTTTTGTTATATAAATAATCAGAAACTAAATGATTTCAGTTGAATTTAAAATGAAAAGAATTATTCGAATAACATAAAAATTAAAAAATATTTATTAAAAAAATTAATTTAATCGGAGATATTATTTCAAACTAGCTTCTTTTAAAATAAATTCCATTTTCACTTATTAATATTTATTAAACATTTTAATGACAAATTGAAAGCTTGAAGGCTTAATTTTTATTAGAAATTTTTAGGAATATTTTTAAAATAATTAGATTCTATTTATCGATAACATTTAATTATTATACTAATTAATAAATAAAAATAAATTTAAATTCTAATTCTAAAATTAATTTGATAAACTTATAGTCATTTAAATATTTATTTTTGTTATAGATTTTATTTATTAAAAATACGTTAACTAAAGCTTAAGATTACATATATCAGTAATTCTATATTAATAAATTATCTATTTTTAATATATAAAATAACTTCTAAAAGATAAAATGAATAAAAAATAAAGCTCTTTACACGTGATAATATTTATGCAAGTATTATCAAAATAAAGCTTCATATTAAAATTTAAAGTGGAGATGGTAAATATTTATAAATAAAAGATACTTTAATAGAATATTTGTTTACTTTATAAATCGCACTATTTAAACAAATATAATAAAATTTAAGTTGTATTAAATAAATTTTACTTGTTTAACTACAGATTAATCCAATACTTTGATATTGCTAATGTTATCGATTTTATCAAGTTATTTATTATTAATGCTTTAATTTCCATCTTTAATCATAATTTCTAAAATATTTGCTAATTCTTGGCATTACAATAAAGATAATTTAAAAATTTTGTTTGTTTAATTATCTTCTTAATTTTCAAATATTATTGTTAGATTTTTTATTAAAACTGATTGAGTATTTATTCCTATATTAATCTAATAATCTGAGTTATTATTAAATTGATCATTAATTAAAAGCGAAACTTATGAGGTTTTAATTTAATTGTCCCCTATCTATTTAATTTATTATTACTGTTTAATGGCGTTTAGTATTGTTTCAAAGTTAGTGCAGTTTATATGTTCAAGGTTAAATTTAAAAATAAATAATTTGAAATTTAATATAATCCAGATGTATCGGAATGACAATAAAACAATAATATGAATTAAGAATATATCTAGAGAAATAGAAATAAATTAGAATAATTTAAGTTTGCAATATATATAAAATTTACAAAAATCATTTTCTGCTGGGTCCGTGGAGAAAAAATAAATAATTCTTTGAATGGATAATAAATAATAATATACTAAATATGTTAAAAGTAAAATAGGAAATTACATTAAATAATTTATAAATTTTACTAATTACTCTTATATAAATTTACATAAATTTAAATTTGAGAACTCTCAAATAAAATATTTTAATTTTCTGAATCAATTAAGTTTGAATTGTAAATTAAATTCCTTATCTTGAATCGTATTTTCATTATTATTTAGTATAATTTCAATTTTTTTCTCATTAGTAAGGCATTTTAATTAGATTTTATTAAAATTACCCTTTTCACTTTTCTAATCTTTTTGAATTTCTTGTATTTTTTAATATTCATTATTGTGAAGTAAGTTAACATTCTTAACATACATAATCCTATTATAAATATAAATTAAGAATGTTTAAATAATTTGTGAGGAACCTTACCAAAGTGATATTATAAAAGCATAGCGAAAATTAAGTTTCATATTATTATAACATTTACTAGCCCCAGGAATTACATAGTTTTTGTTTATATGTTTCATTTTATTTATTACTGATAATGTTTAATAGAAAATTTAGAATTAAAGATATGGATAAGAGTTTATTATTTATGTTCAAATTAGTAATATTTAATTTTACATTATTTTCATAAATAGGATTTCAATTATCTAATTTGAAATTAAATTAATCTGTAGCTACATTTTAGGAAAATCAAAACAGAAACAACTTCGAAAGGATTAATAAATCCTAATTGAAAAAAAATTTAAGAAATTTAGAGTTACATGAGAAATAAGAAATGACAATAAAAAGTAATGCAAAAGATGAGGGGAATTTCCTAATCTGTGCTTAATATACAATATTTTGGGAGACTTTTTGACTTGTAATTTTTAAATCAAAAAAATTGATATCTCTTACAACTAGTGCTATTTTTTGGTATTACTATTAAAGAGATTCAAATAAAGATTATTAATTTTGTAAATTATGTTAGAAAATATCCTTTCTACTATAATTTTGATTCGTATATTTTTAGCGTCGATTATAACTGGAATCATAAATAAAATTATCTTGCTCAAACCATATTTGAATATTATTAATAATCAATAACATTTTTCATTAAGCTCTAAAAGAACGTTTAATTAATTCCCTCAACATTAATATGCAGAAAGTTTGAATAATTATTTGATTTAAAATTCATAACAATTTAATGTAAAATTTTTAGATCAAAAAAATCTCTTCTCAAAAAGATGATTAAGAACTAGCCTATACTTAACTTTCTTAAAAAAGATTACTATGTCATATAACTTTCATAACATCACCTGTTCCAAATTAAATTTACACAATAGGAGATCCTATATAAGATGTATATTTTCCTTTTTGGACGCTAAATTTAATTTATTTAAGCTATAATTTTGCTATATTTATAAATAGCAGTGCATGCTCACCAATTATTTATTCAATCACTGTTAATGGATAACCAGCATTAAGCCCCTACTTTAATATAACTGCAAATAATAGCACTAGATTGATATATTTTTGGTCAGATAGAATAAGAAAATATTTTTATAATTTAGGTTTCTTTAAAAATAAAATATAATGCTTATTAATTATCCAATAATTTAATACGGAGTAAGTCAAACAAAATTGGATAATATTTTTATAATGCTTTAAAAGGTTCTTAAAAATAACATTTAACAGTGATATAAAATACTATTAATTTATTATGAATTATAATATGATATTATAAACTAAAGTTATTTAATCAATTTAGCGAAGCAAGTTTTTATTTATATTTTTTAAATATACAATCAATAGACATTTTAAATATTAATTAATGTTTCTTCATTTTTTTTAATTTTATTAAATTTCTGACGTAGGAGTGAAAACAAAAATTATATTCATATCTTTAATAATAATATTTTTAAACAATTAGACTTTCAGGCAAATCAACTCTTGGAATAAATTCTGCTTATATATAGTTTACAATAACATATTAAAGTCCATGCCCTTCAATAACGCCCTCATACAGTTCAATGCTTGGGACTTAAACATACAAAATAAATATAATATGAATAGAACATAATTAAAGTAAATAATCAATTAATACTATTAACTGTGCTATTTTATGTTACGTTTTAAATGCAAGATATATCGATTTTAGATTTGGCAATAAACTAATTTTGTAAAAGCTTATGGTTAAAAAATTGATACATATAATATTTAACTTAATAAATCACTGCAAATTGAAATTTATTTATCACTCTACAAAAGTGCAATATAAAATAATACAGCAAATAATATAGTTCGTATAATTTTGAACTAATTAAAATAGAACGGCAGCCAACTTACTACTGATTTTTTTAAATCTTAGTTTGGAGTAAATTAGCTTCGAATAATTTAATTAATTATTTATAAAATTATATTTATTTTCCAAAATAAAATTTAATTCCTGCAATAGTCCTGCTGATTTTTTTGAAATTCCTGCTTATACTTACAATAGCAATCAAAACCCCAAAACCCCTTAGTGAGGTTTATAAGTGCTTTGATTTGTAGGGTATAGTTGGGGTCTTATTGGGGTTAGTAGAGAAATTAGGCCAATTTGCAAAATGAGAAATAGAAATTAGCGAAATTTAGGGTCTATTTATGATGAGTAATATTTAGATTTACTGCTTAAGCTTAGGTATGGTACAAGTATTAATAAAGACTAAGCCAAACCTGTACTAAATTATGCAGCAATAGCAAAGTTATTACGCAAGAGTGCCTCAACTGTTAGGTATCACTGCTTGCTAGCTGTTTAGCATTTTAATTCTGGTTGTTGAACGCAGCCTGCAAGAAAATAAAAGTTCTCTCAGGCTCATATTGACTTCCTCTGCGACTCTAAGACTTTGAAGTATTGGGCACACTTTCCATTAGACTAGCGAGCTGTGATGTTTCATCGCAGGTTTCCTGACATGAGTATATCTCCTTAGACTATAGCCAATATTTATAGAAGAAATGGTATTACTTTCAAGACTGTCAACAGAGTGAAGAGAGTGATTGATTTCACAGTGCAATTTTATAGTAATAATTTAAACTATATATATGATTAAATGCAAAGAGCCATTACTAATAACATCAAGTTCATACACGCTGATGAAGCTGTATTCACCTTCAACACCTTTATTAATAAATCTTGGAATAAGAAGTATGATAATATAGAAGTCTATGATTAAAAAGTGAAGGTAGTCACCCATACAATTTTAGCTGGTATAAGTGAAGATTCAGGCCTAGAGAGTTATGATATTCACCCTCGCTCTATTAAGCGAGAGTAGTATATAGAGCTCCTACAAAAGCTCAGAGAGAAGTATAGTAACCAAGAGATCATCCTGTTTGTTGATAACCTCTCAATTCATAAGACTAAGGAGTCTAAGAAAGCTTATGAAGAGCTAAACATAACTCCTGTATACAACGTTCCTTACAGCCCTTAATTAAATGGAATTGAATTCTACTGGAGTTAAATCAAGACTCACTACAAGAAGCTGCTGCTGTATCATCTTACGCATGACTTGCCCATCGATACAGTAAACTTAATTCAAAGCAGCTGTAAGAGAGTGAGCGTAGATAAAACAACAGTCTGTGCGAGAGAGGGAAGAATGAATTTTTATAAATAAGTTTTAGATT
>ARYC01004681.1:0-35257 GCA_000711775.1 Oxytricha trifallax
AAGCATCATAAAATTTGAAATGGCTCATTCTTAACTTTAATCTTTATAGTAATTTGTCTAATATCTACATTTGAAGAAAATTTTTCCTCTCTCTATCTCTCTCTCTTAACTTTTTATACGATAGAAAATAGATATCTATATTTTGAAAAATCCCATTTATAATTAAACAACTAATGGTCTTCACTTAAGAAGCTGCTCATATCAATATTAACATGGAGAGCGGAAATAAGCCTTCTTCAATAATCCTTTTTCACTCTCTTGAAAGATACTTAATTCCTTTAAACTGCCTTGATTTAAATGTCTTTTCGCTTTTGACTCTACTCTCGATTATAGAATATGCTTGTTACAGTTTATGTTTCATTCAATATTTTGAACTTCTAGATTTCTACTTTTTGTTAAACTTTCAATTAAGGATCTTTCACAAATTTTCTCTATATTAACGAGAAATTCGTTTCCTTCTATACTTTGCAAAGCTTAATGAAGAATGCGTTAATTAACACATATTAAAATGGCATCATGATCTTGTATGTTTGGTTGTTTTCTTTTCAACACAAAACTCGTTGCAACTAGTACGGATTTTAAGTTTTGAAAAGAAAGAAATAAAGGTTTTAAGAAATTCGTTCTGTAATTTCCAATACATATTTAGATCTCTTTTTTGAGTAGTTGAGATGCATCTCGTCGGCAAAAAAGGAAATGCGAAGAATAAATAATGCAGAGAATCTAAATTTAATTAACCTCCAGCAATTCATTTGAGACGAAACTTAGTCAAAGGCTTGAAACGCTTCGTTGTAAGTATTCGTTTTACTAAAAAGAGACAGAATTCTCGATTTGCTAAGTTGACATTTTAGTAACGGAACAATTTGAATTCTATTAAGGCATTATTCATAGTGTGCTATCAAAGCATCATAAAATTTGAAATGACTCATTTTTAACTTTAATCTTTATAGTTATTTGTCTACTATCTACATTTGAAAGAAAGTTTTCCTCTCTCTTTCTCTTACTCTGAACCCTTTAAAAGATAGAAAATAGATATCTGGAATTTTAAAAATCCCATTTATAATTAAATCACTAATGGCCTTCACTTAAGAAGCTGTTCATATCAATATTAACATGCATACCGGAAATAAGCATTTTTCGTTATACATTTTTCTCACTATCTAGAAAAAGTCTTAATTGTTTAAAACTGCATTGATTTAAATGTCTATTTGCATTTGACTCTACTCTCGATTAAAGAATATGCTTGTTACAGTTTATGTTTCATTTAAAATTTTGAACTTCTAGATTTCTACTTTTTGTAAAACTTTTCATTAAGGATCTTTCACAGAATATCTCTATATTAACGAGATAGATACGTTTCCTTTTATACTTTGCAAAGCTTAATGAAGAATACTTGAATTAACATAAAAATGGCAACACGATCTTGATTGTTTGATATTTTCTTTCAACACAAAACTCGTTAAACTAGAAAAAATTATTTAAAAATAATTGAAGAAAGAAATAAAGGTTTTAAGAAATTCATTCTTTAATTTCCAATAAATATTTAGATCTATTTTATGAGATAAATGAGATGCATCTCGTTGGCAAAAAAGGAAATGCAAAAAATAAATAATGTAGAGAATCTCGATTTAATTTAGTCTAGCAATTCATTCTAGCCAG
Organism: Oxytricha trifallax; assembly: GCA_000711775.1. Taxonomy (NCBI): domain Eukaryota; phylum Ciliophora; class Spirotrichea; order Sporadotrichida; family Oxytrichidae; genus Oxytricha; species Oxytricha trifallax. The sequence continues at coordinate 1,657 of ARYC01004681.1, forward strand.
AACTTAGTCAAAGGCTTGAAAACGCTTCGTTGTAAGTATTCGTTTTACTAAAGAGACAGAATTCTCGATTTGCTAAGTTGACATTTTAGTAACGGAACAATTTGAATTCTATTAAGGCATTATTCATAGTGTGCTATCAAAGCATCATAAAATTTGAAATGACTCATTTTTAACTTTAATCTTTATAGTTATTTGTCTACTATCTACATTTGAAACAAAGTTTTCCTCATTTTAGATCTCTCTCTCTCTCTCTGTGAACAATTTATAAGATAGAAAATAGATATCTTGATTTTGAAAAATCCCATTTATAATTAAATCACTAATGGCCTTCCATTAAAAAGCTGCTCATGTCAATATTAACATGAGGGTGGGAAATAAGCCTTTTTCGTTATTCCTATTTCAATCTCTTGAAAGAGACTTAATTCTTTTAAACTTCATTGATTTAAATGTCTTTTCGCTTTTTGACTCTACTCTCGATTATAGAATATGCTTGTTACAGTTTATGTTTCATTTAAAATTTTGAACTTCTAGATTTCTACTTTTTGTAAAACTTTTCATTAAGGATCTTTCACAGAATATCTCTATATTAACGAGAAATTCGTTTCCTTCTATACTTTGCAAAGCTATAATGAAGAAGCGTTAATTAACACATATTAAAATGGCAACATGATCTTGTATGTTTGGTTGTTTTCCTTTCAACACAAAACTCGTTACAACTAGTAAGGATTTAAAAGTTTAGTGAAAAAAAAAATAAAGGCTTTTATAAATTCGTTCTTTAATTTTCAATACATTTTTAGATCTCTTTTTTGAGTTAGTTGAGATGCATCTCGTCTGCAAAAAAGGAAATGCGAAGAATAAATAATGCAGAGAATCTAAATTTAATTAACCTCCAGCAATTCATTTGAGACGAAACTTAGTCAAAGGCTTGAAACGCTTCGTTGTAAGTATTCGTTTTACTAAAGAGACAGAATTCTCGATTTGCTAAGTTGACATTTTAGTAACGGAACAATTTGAATTCTATTAAGGCATTATTCATAGTGTGCTATCAAAGCATCATAAAATTTGAAATGACTCATTTTTAACTTTAATCTTTATAGTTATTTGTCTACTATCTACATTTGAAACAAAGTTTTCCTCTCTCTCTTCTCTGAAATTTAAATAAGATATAAAATAGATATCTGGAATAAGAAAAATCCCATTTATAATTAAATCACTAATGGCCATCATTTAAGAAGCTGCTCATATCAATATTAACATGGAGAGTGGAAATAAGGCTTTTTAGTTATTCCTTTTTCACTCTCTTGAGAGATACTTAATTCCTTAGAACTGCCTTGATTTAAATGTCTTTTCGCTTTTGACTCTACTCTCGATTATAGAATATGCTTGTTACAGTTTATGTTTCATTTAAAATTTTGAACTTCTAGATTTCTACTTTTTGTAAAACTTTTCATTAAGGATCTTTCACAGAATATCTCTATATTAACGAGAAATTCGTTTCCTTCTATACTTTGCAAAGCCTTTAATGAGAATTGCGTTAATTAACACATATTAAAATGGCAACATGATCTTGTATGTTTGGTTGTTTTCCTTTCAACACAAAACTCGTTACAACTAGTAAGGATTTAAAGTTTAGTGAAAAAAAAAATAAAGGCTTTTATAAATTCGTTCTTTAATTTTCAATACATTTTTAGATCTCTTTTTTGAGTTAGTTGAGATGCATCTCGTCTGCAAAAAAGGAAATGCGAAGAATAAATAATGCAGAGAATCTAAATTTAATTAACCTCCAGCAATTCATTTGAGACGAAACTTAGTCAAAGGCTTGAAACGCTTCGTTGTAAGTATTCGTTTTACTAAAGAGACAGAATTCTCGATTTGCTAAGTTGACATTTTAGTAACGGAACAATTTGAATTCTATTAAGGCATTATTCATAGTGTGCTATCAAAGCATCATAAAATTTGAAATGACTCATTTTTAACTTTAATCTTTATAGTTATTTGTCTACTATCTACATTTGAAACAAAGTTTTCCTCTCTCTCTCTCTCTCTGAATTTAAATAAGATATAAAATAGATATCTGGAATAAGAAAAATCCCATTTATAATTAAATCACTAATGGCCATCATTTAAGAAGCTGCTCATATCAATATTAACATGGAGAGTGGAAATAAGGCTTTTTAGTTATTCCTTTTTCACTCTCTTGAGAGATACTTAATTCCTTAGAACTGCCTTGATTTAAATGTCTTTTCGCTTTTGACTCTACTCTCGATTATAGAATATGCTTGTTACAGTTTATGTTTCATTTAAAATTTTGAACTTCTAGATTTCTACTTTTTGTAAAACTTTTCATTAAGGATCTTTCACAGAATATCTCTATATTAACGAGAAATTCGTTTCCTTCTATACTTTGCAAAGCTTAATGAAGAATGCGTTAATTAACACATATTAAAATGGCAACATGATCTTGTATGTTTGGTTGTTTTCCTTTCAACACAAAACTCGTTACAACTAGTAAGGATTTAAGTTTAGTGAAAAAAAAAATAAAGGCTTTTATAAATTCGTTCTTTAATTTTCAATACATTTTTAGATCTCTTTTTTGAGTTAGTTGAGATGCATCTCGTCTGCAAAAAAGGAAATGCGAAGAATAAATAATGCAGAGAATCTAAATTTAATTAACCTCCAGCAATTCATTTGAGACGAAACTTAGTCAAAGGCTTGAAACGCTTCGTTGTAAGTATTCGTTTTACTAAAGAGACAGAATTCTCGATTTGCTAAGTTGACATTTTAGTAACGGAACAATTTGAATTCTATTAAGGCATTATTCATAGTGTGCTATCAAAGCATCATAAAATTTGAAATGACTCATTTTTAACTTTAATCTTTATAGTTATTTCTCTACTATCTAATTTTGAAAGAAAGTTTTCCTCTCTCTTTCTCTTACTCTGAACCCTTTAAAAGATAGAAAATAGATATCTGGAATTTTAAAAATCCCATTTATAATTAAATCACTAATGGCCTTCACTTAAGAAGCTGTTCATATCAATATTAACATGCATACCGGAAATAAGCATTTTTCGTTATACATTTTTCTCACTATCTAGAAAAAGTCTTAATTGTTTAAAACTGCATTGATTTAAATGTCTATTTGCATTTGACTCTACTCTCGATTAAAGAATATGCTTGTTACAGTTTTATGTTTCATTTAAAATTTTGAACTTCTAGATTTCTACTTTTTGTAAAACTTTTCATTAAGGATCTTTCACAGAATATCTCTATATTAACGAGAAATTCGTTTCCTTCTATACTTTGCAAAGCTTAAAGAAGAATGCGTTAATTAACACATTTAAAAAATCGCAACATGATCGATCTTGTATGTTCGTTTGGTTGTTTTCCTTTCAACATAAAACTCGTTACAACTAGTAAGGATTAAAAAGTTTACTGAAAAAAAAAATAAAGGCTTTTATAAATTCGTTCTTTAATTTTCAATACATTTTTAGATCTCTTTTTTGAGTTAGTTGAGATGCATCTCGTCTGCAAAAAAGGAAATGCGAAGAATAAATAATGCAGAGAATCTAAATTTAATTAACCTCCAGCAATTCAATTTTAGCCGAAGTTTAGTCAAAGGCTTGAAATGCTTCGTTGAAAGTATTCGTCTTACTAAAGAGACAGAATTCTCGATTTGCTAAGTTGGCATTTTAGTTACGGAACAATTTGAATCCTATGAAGGCATTATTCATAGTGTGCTCTCAAAGCATCATAAAATTTGAAATGGCTCATTCTTAACTTTAATCTTTATAGTAATTTGTCTAATATCTACATTTGAAGAAAATTTTTCCTCTCTCTATCTCTCTCTCTTAACTTTTTATACGATAGAAAATAGATATCTATATTTTGAAAAATCCCATTTATAATTAAACAACTAATGGTCTTCACTTAAGAAGCTGCTCATATCAATATTAACATGGAGAGCGGAAATAAGCCTTCTTCAATAATCCTTTTTCACTCTCTTGAAAGATACTTAATTCCTTTAAACTGCCTTGATTTAAATGTCTTTTCGCTTTTGACTCTACTCTCGATTATAGAATATGCTTGTTACAGTTTATGTTTCATTCAATATTTTGAACTTCTAGATTTCTACTTTTTGTTAAACTTTCAATTAAGGATCTTTCACAAATTTTCTCTATATTAACGAGAAATTCGTTTCCTTCTATACTTTGCAAAGCTTAATGAAGAATGCGTTAATTAACACATATTAAAATGGCATCATGATCTTGTATGTTTGGTTGTTTTCTTTTCAACACAAAACTCGTTGCAACTAGTACGGATTTTAAGTTTTGAAAAGAAAGAAATAAAGGTTTTAAGAAATTCGTTCTGTAATTTCCAATACATATTTAGATCTCTTTTTTGAGTAGTTGAGATGCATCTCGTCGGCAAAAAAGGAAATGCGAAGAATAAATAATGCAGAGAATCTAAATTTAATTAACCTCCAGCAATTCATTTGAGACGAAACTTAGTCAAAGGCTTGAAACGCTTCGTTGTAAGTATTCGTTTTACTAAGAGACAGAATTCTCGATTTGCTAAGTTGACATTTTAGTAACGGAACAATTTGAATTCTATTAAGGCATTATTCATAGTGTGCTATCAAAGCATCATAAAATTTGAAATGACTCACTCTTAACTTGAATATTTATAGTGACTTGTCTACTATCTACATTTGAAACAAAGTTTTCCTCTCTCTCTCTCTGTGAACAATTTATAAGATAGAAAATAGATATCTGGATTTTGAAAAATCCCATTTATAATTAAATCACTAATGGCCTTCCATTAAAAAGCTGCTCATGTCAATATTAACATGAGGGTGGGAAATAAGCCTTTTTCGTTATTCCTATTTCAATCTCTTGAGAGATACTTAATTCCTTAGAACTGCCTTGATTTAAATGTCTTTTCGCTTTTGACTCTACTCTCGATTATAGAATATGCTTGTTACAGTTTATGTTTCATTTAAAATTTTGAACTTCTAGATTTCTACTTTTTGTAAAACTTTTCATTAAGGATCTTTCACAGAATATCTCTATATTAACGAGAAATTCGTTTCCTTCTATACTTTGCAAAGCTTAATGAAGAATGCGTTAATTAACACATATTAAAATGGCAACATGATCTTGTATGTTTGGTTGTTTTCCTTTCAACACAAAACTCGTTACAACTAGTAAGGATTTAAAGTTTAGTGAAAAAAAAAATAAAGGCTTTTATAAATTCGTTCTTTAATTTTCAATACATTTTTAGATCTCTTTTTTGAGTTAGTTGAGATGCATCTCGTCTGCAAAAAAGGAAATGCGAAGAATAAATAATGCAGAGAATCTAAATTTAATTAACCTCCAGCAAATCATTTTAGCCGAAGTTTAGTCAAAGGCTTGAAATGCTTCGTTGAAAGTATTCGTCTTACTAAAGAGACAGAATTCTCGATTTGCTAAGTTGGCATTTTAGTTACGGAACAATTTGAATCCTATGAAGGCATTATTCATAGTGTGCTCTCAAAGCATCATAAAATTTGAAATGGCTCATTCTTAACTTTAATCTTTATAGTAATTTGTCTAATATCTACATTTGAAGAAAATTTTTCCTCTCTCTATCTCTCTCTCTTAACTTTTTATACGATAGAAAATAGATATCTATATTTTGAAAAATCCCATTTATAATTAAACAACTAATGGTCTTCACTTAAGAAGCTGCTCATATCAATATTAACATGGAGAGCGGAAATAAGCCTTCTTCAATAATCCTTTTTCACTCTCTTGAAAGATACTTAATTCCTTTAAACTGCCTTGATTTAAATGTCTTTTCGCTTTTGACTCTACTCTCGATTATAGAATATGCTTGTTACAGTTTATGTTTCATTCAATATTTTGAACTTCTAGATTTCTACTTTTTGTTAAACTTTCAATTAAGGATCTTTCACAAATTTTCTCTATATTAACGAGAAATTCGTTTCCTTCTATACTTTGCAAAGCTTAATGAAGAATGCGTTAATTAACACATATTAAAATGGCATCATGATCTTGTATGTTTGGTTGTTTTCTTTTCAACACAAAACTCGTTGCAACTAGTACGGATTTTAAGTTTTGAAAAGAAAGAAATAAAGGTTTTAAGAAATTCGTTCTGTAATTTCCAATACATATTTAGATCTCTTTTTTGAGTAGTTGAGATGCATCTCGTCGGCAAAAAAGGAAATGCGAAGAATAAATAATGCAGAGAATCTAAATTTAATTAACCTCCAGCAATTCATTTGAGACGAAACTTAGTCAAAGGCTTGAAACGCTTCGTTGTAAGTACGTCTTACTAAAGAGACAGAATTCTCGATTTGCTAAGTTAACATTTTAGTAACGGAACAATTCTATGAAGGCAATATTCATAGAGTGCTCTCAAAACATCATAAAATATGAAATAGCTCACTCTCAACTTGAATCTTTATAGTAATTTGTCTAATATCTACATATGAAAAAAAGTTTTCCTCTCTATATCTCTCTCTCTTAACAATTTATAAGATAAAAAATAGATATCTAGATTTTGAAAAATCCCATTTATAATTAAACAACTAATGGCCTTCAATTAAAAAGCTGCTCATATCAATATTAACATGGAGAGCGGAAATAAGCCTTCTTAAATAATCCTTTTTCACTCTCTTGAAAGATACTTAATTCCTTAAAACTGCCTTGATTTAAATGTCTTTTCGCTTTTGACTCTACTCTCGATTATAGAATATGCTTGTTACAGTTTATGTTTCATTCAAAATTTTGAACTTCTAGATTTCTACTTTTTGTAAAACTTTCAATTAAGGATCTTTCACAAAATATCTCTATATTAACGAGAAATTCGTTTCCTTCTATACTTTGCAAAGCTTATGAAGAATCGTTAATTAACACATATTAAAATGGCAACATGATCTTGTATGTTTGGTTGTTTTCCTTTCAACACAAAACTCGTTACAACTAGTAAGGATTTAAAGTTTTGAAAAAAAAAATAAAGGCTTTAAGAAATTCGTTCTGTAATTTCCAATACATATTTAGATCTCTTTTTTGAGTAGTTGAGATGCATCTCGTCGGCAAAAAAGGAAATGCGAAGAATAAATAATGCAGAGAATCTAAATTTAATTAACCTCCAGCAATTCATTTGAGACGAAACTTAGTCAAAGGCTTGAAACGCTTCGTTGTAAGTATTCGTTTTACTAAAGAGACAGAATTCTCGATTTGCTAAGTTGACATTTTAGTAACGGAACAATTTGAATTCTATTAAGGCATTATTCATAGTGTGCTATCAAAGCATCATAAAATTTGAAATGACTCATTTTTAACTTTAATCTTTATAGTTATTTGTCTACTATCTACATTTGAAACAAAGTTTTCCTCTCTCTCTCTCTTACTCTGAACCCTTTAAAAGATAGAAAATAGATATCTGGAATTTTAAAAATCCCATTTATAATTAAATCACTAATGGCCTTCACTTAAGAAGCTGTTCATATCAATATTAACATGCATACCGGAAATAAGCATTTTTCGTTATACATTTTTCTCACTATCTAGAAAAAGTCTTAATTGTTTAAAACTGCATTGATTTAAATGTCTATTTGCATTTGACTCTACTCTCGATTAAAGAATATGCTTGTTACAGTTTATGTTTCATTTAAAATTTTGAACTTCTAGATTTCTACTTTTTGTAAAACTTTTCATTAAGGATCTTTCACAGAATATCTCTATATTAACGAGAAATTCGTTTCCTTCTATACTTTGCAAAGCTTAGAAGAAGCGTTAATTAACACATATTAAAATGGCAACATGATCTTGTATGTTTGGTTGTTTTCCTTTCAACACAAAACTCGTTACAACTAGTAAGGATTTAAAGTTTAGTGAAAAAAAAAATAAAGGCTTTTATAAATTCGTTCTTTAATTTTCAATACATTTTTAGATCTCTTTTTTGAGTTAGTTGAGATGCATCTCGTCTGCAAAAAAGGAAATGCGAAGAATAAATAATGCAGAGAATCTAAATTTAATTAACCTCCAGCAAATCATTTTAGCCGAAGTTTAGTCAAAGGCTTGAAATGCTTCGTTGAAAGTATTCGTCTTACTAAAGAGACAGAATTCTCGATTTGCTAAGTTGGCATTTTAGTTACGGAACAATTTGAATCCTATGAAGGCATTATTCATAGTGTGCTCTCAAAGCATCATAAAATTTGAAATGGCTCATTCTTAACTTTAATCTTTATAGTAATTTGTCTAATATCTACATTTGAAGAAAATTTTTCCTCTCTCTATCTCTCTCTCTTAACTTTTTATACGATAGAAAATAGATATCTATATTTTGAAAAATCCCATTTATAATTAAACAACTAATGGTCTTCACTTAAGAAGCTGCTCATATCAATATTAACATGGAGAGCGGAAATAAGCCTTCTTCAATAATCCTTTTTCACTCTCTTGAAAGATACTTAATTCCTTTAAACTGCCTTGATTTAAATGTCTTTTCGCTTTTGACTCTACTCTCGATTATAGAATATGCTTGTTACAGTTTATGTTTCATTCAATATTTTGAACTTCTAGATTTCTACTTTTTGTTAAACTTTCAATTAAGGATCTTTCACAAATTTTCTCTATATTAACGAGAAATTCGTTTCCTTCTATACTTTGCAAAGCTTAATGAAGAATGCGTTAATTAACACATATTAAAATGGCATCATGATCTTGTATGTTTGGTTGTTTTCTTTTCAACACAAAACTCGTTGCAACTAGTACGGATTTTAAGTTTTGAAAAGAAAGAAATAAAGGTTTTAAGAAATTCGTTCTGTAATTTCCAATACATATTTAGATCTCTTTTTTGAGTAGTTGAGATGCATCTCGTCGGCAAAAGGAAATGCGAAGAATAAATAATGCAGAGAATCTAAATTTAATTAACCTCCAGCAATTCATTTGAGACGAAACTTAGTCAAAGGCTTGAAACGCTTCGTTGTAAGTATTCGTTTTACTAAAGAGACAGAATTCTCGATTTGCTAAGTTGACATTTTAGTAACGGAACAATTTGAATTCTATTAAGGCATTATTCATAGAGTGCTCTTAAATTATCATAAAATATGAAATGGCTCACTCTTAACTTGAATCTTTATAGTAATTTGTCTATTATCTACTTTGAAACAAAAATTTCCTTTCTCTTTATCTTACTCTTAACCCTTTATATAAAAGGAAATAGATGTCTGGATTTTGAAAAATCCCATTTAAAATTAAATCACTAATAGCCTTTCCTAAAAAAGCTCCTCATATCAATATTAACATGCAGAGCGGAATAACCTTCTCATAATCCTATTTCACTCTCTTGAAAGATACTTAATTCCTTAAAACTGCCTTGATTTAAATGTCTTTTCGCTTTTGACTCTACTCTCGATTATAGAATATGCTTGTTACAGTTTATGTTTCATTCAAAATTTTGAACTTCTAGATTTCTACTTTTTGTAAAACTTTCAATTAAGGATCTTTCACAAAATATCTCTATATTAACGAGAAATTCGTTTCCTTCTATACTTTGCAAACTTAATGAAGAATGCGTTAATTAACACATATTAAAATGGCAACATGATCTTGTATGTTTGGTTGTTTTCCTTTCAACACAAAACTCGTTACAACTAGTAAGGATTTAAAGTTTTGAAAAAAAAAATAAAGGCTTTAAGAAATTCGTTCTGTAATTTCCAATACATATTTAGATCTCTTTTTTGAGTAGTTGAGATGCATCTCGTCGGCAAAAAAGGAAATGCGAAGAATAAATAATGCAGAGAATCTAAATTTAATTAACCTCCAGCAAATCATTTTAGCCGAAGTTTAGTCAAAGGCTTGAAATGCTTCGTTGAAAGTATTCGTCTTACTAAAGAGACAGAATTCTCGATTTGCTAAGTTGGCATTTTAGTTACGGAACAATTTGAATCCTATGAAGGCATTATTCATAGTGTGCTCTCAAAGCATCATAAAATTTGAAATGGCTCATTCTTAACTTTAATCTTTATAGTAATTTGTCTAATATCTACATTTGAAGAAAATTTTTCCTCTCTCTATCTCTCTCTCTTAACTTTTTATACGATAGAAAATAGATATCTATATTTTGAAAAATCCCATTTATAATTAAACAACTAATGGTCTTCACTTAAGAAGCTGCTCATATCAATATTAACATGGAGAGCGGAAATAAGCCTTCTTCAATAATCCTTTTTCACTCTCTTGAAAGATACTTAATTCCTTTAAACTGCCTTGATTTAAATGTCTTTTCGCTTTTGACTCTACTCTCGATTATAGAATATGCTTGTTACAGTTTATGTTTCATTCAATATTTTGAACTTCTAGATTTCTACTTTTTGTTAAACTTTCAATTAAGGATCTTTCACAAATTTTCTCTATATTAACGAGAAATTCGTTTCCTTCTATACTTTGCAAAGCTTAATGAAGAATGCGTTAATTAACACATATTAAAATGGCATCATGATCTTGTATGTTTGGTTGTTTTCTTTTCAACACAAAACTCGTTGCAACTAGTACGGATTTTAAGTTTTGAAAAGAAAGAAATAAAGGTTTTAAGAAATTCGTTCTGTAATTTCCAATACATATTTAGATCTCTTTTTTGAGTAGTTGAGATGCATCTCGTCGGCAAAAAAGGAAATGCGAAGAATAAATAATGCAGAGAATCTAAATTTAATTAACCTCCAGCAATTCATTTGAGACGAAACTTAGTCAAAGGCTTGAAACGCTTCGTTGTAAGTATTCGTTTTACTAAAGAGACAGAATTCTCGATTTGCTAAGTTGACATTTTAGTAACGGAACAATTTGAATTCTATTAAGGCATTATTCATAGTGTGCTATCAAAGCATCATAAAATTTGAAATGACTCATTTTTAACTTGAATCTTTATAGTAATTTGTCTACTATCTACATATGAAACAAAGTTTTCCTCTCTCTCTCTCTCTGTGAACAATTTATAAGATAGAAAATAGATATCTTGATTTTGAAAAATCCCATTTATAATTAAATCACTAATGGCCTTCCATTAAAAAGCTGCTCATGTCAATATTAACATGAGGGTGGGAAATAAGCCTTTTTCGTTATTCCTATTTCAATCTCTTGAAAGAGACTTAATTCTTTTAAACTTCATTGATTTAAATGTCTTTTCGCTTTGACTCTACTCTCGATTATAGAATATGCTTGTTACAGTTTATGTTTCATTTAAAATTTTGAACTTCTAGATTTCTACTTTTTGTAAAACTTTTCATTAAGGATCTTTCACAGAATATCTCTATATTAACGAGAAATTCGTTTCCTTCTATACTTTGCAAAGCTAATGAGAATGCGTTAATTAACACATATTAAAATGGCAACATGATCTTGTATGTTTGGTTGTTTTCCTTTCAACACAAAACTCGTTACAACTAGTAAGGATTAAAGTTTAGTGAAAAAAAAAATAAAGGCTTTTATAAATTCGTTCTTTAATTTTCAATACATTTTTAGATCTCTTTTTTGAGTTAGTTGAGATGCATCTCGTCTGCAAAAAAGGAAATGCGAAGAATAAATAATGCAGAGAATCTAAATTTAATTAACCTCCAGCAAATCATTTTAGCCGAAGTTTAGTCAAAGGCTTGAAATGCTTCGTTGAAAGTATTCGTCTTACTAAAGAGACAGAATTCTCGATTTGCTAAGTTGGCATTTTAGTTACGGAACAATTTGAATCCTATGAAGGCATTATTCATAGTGTGCTCTCAAAGCATCATAAAATTTGAAATGGCTCATTCTTAACTTTAATCTTTATAGTAATTTGTCTAATATCTACATTTGAAGAAAATTTTTCCTCTCTCTATCTCTCTCTCTTAACTTTTTATACGATAGAAAATAGATATCTATATTTTGAAAAATCCCATTTATAATTAAACAACTAATGGTCTTCACTTAAGAAGCTGCTCATATCAATATTAACATGGAGAGCGGAAATAAGCCTTCTTCAATAATCCTTTTTCACTCTCTTGAAAGATACTTAATTCCTTTAAACTGCCTTGATTTAAATGTCTTTTCGCTTTTGACTCTACTCTCGATTATAGAATATGCTTGTTACAGTTTATGTTTCATTCAATATTTTGAACTTCTAGATTTCTACTTTTTGTTAAACTTTCAATTAAGGATCTTTCACAAATTTTCTCTATATTAACGAGAAATTCGTTTCCTTCTATACTTTGCAAAGCTTAATGAAGAATGCGTTAATTAACACATATTAAAATGGCATCATGATCTTGTATGTTTGGTTGTTTTCTTTTCAACACAAAACTCGTTGCAACTAGTACGGATTTTAAGTTTTGAAAAGAAAGAAATAAAGGTTTTAAGAAATTCGTTCTGTAATTTCCAATACATATTTAGATCTCTTTTTTGAGTAGTTGAGATGCATCTCGTCGGCAAAAAAGGAAATGCGAAGAATAAATAATGCAGAGAATCTAAATTTAATTAACCTCCAGCAATTCATTTGAGACGAAACTTAGTCAAAGGCTTGAAACGCTTCGTTGTAAGTATTCGTTTTACTAAAGAGACAGAATTCTCGATTTGCTAAGTTGACATTTTAGTAACGGAACAATTTGAATTCTATTAAGGCATTATTCATAGTGTGCTATCAAAGCATCATAAAATTTGAAATGACTCATTTTTAACTTGAATCTTTATAGTAATTTGTCTTCTTTCTTTTTATGAAACAAAGTTTTCCTCATTTTAGATCTCTCTCTCTCTCTCTGTGAACAATTTATAAGATAGAAAATAGATATCTTGATTTTGAAAAATCCCATTTATAATTAAATCACTAATGGCCTTCCATTAAAAAGCTGCTCATGTCAATATTAACATGAGGGTGGGAAATAAGCCTTTTTCGTTATTCCTATTTCAATCTCTTGAAAGAGACTTAATTCTTTTAAACTTCATTGATTTAAATGTCTTTTCGCTTTTGACTCTACTCTCGATTATAGAATATGCTTGTTACAGTTTATGTTTCATTTAAAATTTTGAACTTCTAGATTTCTACTTTTTGTAAAACTTTTCATTAAGGATCTTTCACAGAATATCTCTATATTAACGAGAAATTCGTTTCCTTCTATACTTTGCAAAGCTTATTAAAAATGCGTTAGTTAACACATATAAAAATGGCAACATGATCTTGTATGTTTGGTTGTTTTCCTTTCAACACAAAACTCGTTACAACTAGAAAGGATTGAAAGTTTAGTGAAAAAAAAAATAAAGGCTTTTATAAATTCGTTCTTTAATTTTCAATACATTTTTAGATCTCTTTTTTGAGTTAGTTGAGATGCATCTCGTCTGCAAAAAAGGAAATGCGAAGAATAAATAATGCAGAGAATCTAAATTTAATTAACCTCCAGCAATTCATTTGAGACGAAACTTAGTCAAAGGCTTGAAACGCTTCGTTGGTAAAAGTATTCGTTTTACTAAAGAGACAGAATTCTCGATTTGCTAAGTTGACATTTTAGTAACGGAACAATTTGAATTCTATTAAGGCATTATTCATAGTGTGCTATCAAAGCATCATAAAATTTGAAATGGCTCACTCTTAACTTGAATATTTATAGTGACTTGTCTACTATCTACTTTTGGAACAAAGTTTTACCCTCTCTCTCTCTCTTCTTTGAACCCTTTATAAGATATAGGATATATATCTGGATCTTGGAAAATTCCATTTATAATTAAATCACTAATGGCCTTCACTTAAGAAGCTGCTCATATCAATATTAACATGCAGAGCGGATTTAGGCGTTCTTCAATACTCTCCTATTTCCTCTTGAGAGATACTTAATTCCTTAGAACTGCCTTGATTTAAATGTCTTTTCGCTTTTGACTCTACTCTCGATTATAGAATATGCTTGTTACAGTTTATGTTTCATTTAAAATTTTGAACTTCTAGATTTCTACTTTTTGTAAAACTTTTCATTAAGGATCTTTCACAGAATATCTCTATATTAACGAGAAATTCGTTTCCTTCTATACTTTGCAAAGCTATGAAGAATGCGTTAATTAACACATATTAAAATGGCAACATGATCTTGTATGTTTGGTTGTTTTCCTTTCAACACAAAACTCGTTACAACTAGTAAGGATTTAAAGTTTAGTGAAAAAAAAAATAAAGGCTTTTATAAATTCGTTCTTTAATTTTCAATACATTTTTAGATCTCTTTTTTGAGTTAGTTGAGATGCATCTCGTCTGCAAAAAAGGAAATGCGAAGAATAAATAATGCAGAGAATCTAAATTTAATTAACCTCCAGCAAATCATTTTAGCCGAAGTTTAGTCAAAGGCTTGAAATGCTTCGTTGAAAGTATTCGTCTTACTAAAGAGACAGAATTCTCGATTTGCTAAGTTGGCATTTTAGTTACGGAACAATTTGAATCCTATGAAGGCATTATTCATAGTGTGCTCTCAAAGCATCATAAAATTTGAAATGGCTCATTCTTAACTTTAATCTTTATAGTAATTTGTCTAATATCTACATTTGAAGAAAATTTTTCCTCTCTCTATCTCTCTCTCTTAACTTTTTATACGATAGAAAATAGATATCTATATTTTGAAAAATCCCATTTATAATTAAACAACTAATGGTCTTCACTTAAGAAGCTGCTCATATCAATATTAACATGGAGAGCGGAAATAAGCCTTCTTCAATAATCCTTTTTCACTCTCTTGAAAGATACTTAATTCCTTTAAACTGCCTTGATTTAAATGTCTTTTCGCTTTTGACTCTACTCTCGATTATAGAATATGCTTGTTACAGTTTATGTTTCATTCAATATTTTGAACTTCTAGATTTCTACTTTTTGTTAAACTTTCAATTAAGGATCTTTCACAAATTTTCTCTATATTAACGAGAAATTCGTTTCCTTCTATACTTTGCAAAGCTTAATGAAGAATGCGTTAATTAACACATATTAAAATGGCATCATGATCTTGTATGTTTGGTTGTTTTCTTTTCAACACAAAACTCGTTGCAACTAGTACGGATTTTAAGTTTTGAAAAGAAAGAAATAAAGGTTTTAAGAAATTCGTTCTGTAATTTCCAATACATATTTAGATCTCTTTTTTGAGTAGTTGAGATGCATCTCGTCGGCAAAAAAGGAAATGCGAAGAATAAATAATGCAGAGAATCTAAATTTAATTAACCTCCAGCAATTCATTTGAGACGAAACTTAGTCAAAGGCTTGAAACGCTTCGTTGTAAGTATTCGTTTTACTAAAGAGACAGAATTCTCGATTTGCTAAGTTGACATTTTAGTAACGGAACAATTTGAATTCTATTAAGGCATTATTCATAGTGTGCTATCAAAGCATCATAAAATTTGAAATGACTCATTTTTAACTTTAATCTTTATAGTTATTTGTCTACTATCTACATTTGAAACAAAGTTTTCCTCTCTCTCTCTCTCTCTGTGAACAATTTATAAGATAGAAAATAGATATCTTGATTTTGAAAAATCCCATTTATAATTAAATCACTAATGGCCTTCCATTAAAAAGCTGCTCATGTCAATATTAACATGAGGGTGGGAAATAAGCCTTTTTCGTTATTCCTATTTCAATCTCTTGAAAGAGACTTAATTCTTTTAAACTTCATTGATTTAAATGTCTTTTCGCTTTTGGACTCTACTCTCGATTATAGAATATGCTTGTTACAGTTTATGTTTCATTTAATATTTTGAACAACTAGATCTCTACTTTAAGTTTAACTTTCCATTAAGGATCTTTCGAAACAGATTTTCATTTTATTAACGAGATATTCGTTTTCTTCTATACTTTGCAAAGCTTAATTAAAAATGCGTTAGTTAACACATATAAAAATGGCAACATGATCTTGTATGTTTGGTTGTTTTCCTTTCAACACAAAACTCGTTACAACTAGAAAGGATTTAAAGTTTAGTGAAAAAAAAAATAAAGGCTTTTATAAATTCGTTCTTTAATTTTCAATACATTTTTAGATCTCTTTTTTGAGTTAGTTGAGATGCATCTCGTCTGCAAAAAAGGAAATGCGAAGAATAAATAATGCAGAGAATCTAAATTTAATTAACCTCCAGCAATTCATTTGAGACGAAACTTAGTCAAAGGCTTGAAACGCTTCGTTGTAAGTATTCGTTTTACTAAGAGACAGAATTCTCGATTTGCTAAGTTGACATTTTAGTAACGGAACAATTTGAATTCTATTAAGGCATTATTCATAGTGTGCTATCAAAGCATCATAAAATTTGAAATGACTCATTTTTAACTTTAATCTTTATAGTAATTTGTCTTCTTTCTTTTTATGAAACAAAGTTTTCCTCATTTTAGATCTCTCTCTCTCTCTCTGTGAACAATTTATAAGATAGAAAATAGATATCTTGATTTTGAAAAATCCCATTTATAATTAAATCACTAATGGCCTTCCATTAAAAAGCTGCTCATGTCAATATTAACATGAGGGTGGGAAATAAGCCTTTTTCGTTATTCCTATTTCAATCTCTTGAAAGAGACTTAATTCTTTTAAACTTCATTGATTTAAATGTCTTTTCGCTTTTGACTCTACTCTCGATTATAGAATATGCTTGTTACAGTTTATGTTTCATTTAAAATTTTGAACTTCTAGATTTCTACTTTTTGTAAAACTTTTCATTAAGGATCTTTCACAGAATATCTCTATATTAACGAGAAATTCGTTTCCTTCTATACTTTGCAAAGCTTAAAGAAGAATGCGCTAATTAACACATATAAAATGGCAACATGATCTTGTATGTATGTTTGGTTGTTTTCTTTCAACACAAAACTCGTTACAACTAGTAAGAATTAAAAATTTACTGAAAAAAGAAATAAAGGTTTTAAGAAATTCGTTCTTTAATTTCCAATACATATTTAGATCTCTATTTTAAGATAATTGAGATGCATCTCGTCGGCAAAAAAGGAAATACGAATAATAAATAATGTAGAGAATCTAAATTTATTTCACCTCCAGCAATTCATTTTAGCCGAAGCTTAGTCAAAGGCTTGAAATGCTGAAAGTATTCGTCTTACTAAAGAGACATAATTCTCGATTTGCTAAGTTGAGATTTTAGTAATGGAACAATTGGATACTATGAAGGCCATTCATAAGAATTATTTATTTAAGAATTTGAGAATTATAAATATAAAATAAATTGAATAGAAATGAAATAACTAAAATATAAGAGTATTAGTGAAAAATGTAGAGCCTAAATACTTTAACTCTGATACAATGATTAAGATCCTTAAAATGCTTAGTTCACTTGCTTTACTTATAAATAAATTTGGAAAATATTTGGCCTTAGCTAAAATTTGATTCGAAAAGTGTGTATTCATTAGAACAACAAACCCGATCAATGTCAAATAATAAAAGCGAGCTCTAAATTTAACACTTGATCACTTAAACTATTTGGTACATAAGACTACTTTGACTGATTTAAAATAATACTCAATAGCTGATCGCGCAAAAATAATTAAACGTAAATTTCCAGATAAAAAGATTTCGACATCTAGTTTAAGAAAGCTGTACCTCTTCAATGATGTAAAATATAAATAAACGAAGTCAACATATAAACTTTCAAATTCAAAAATGACTTAAATTTAAGTTCAGCAACTTCATAAATACCCTTTGATGATTTACGCTTATTAGCAATAAGAAATCTTAATATATTTAGATGAGACTATTTTTAAACCACACGCTATTTCTATGAGATCTTGAGCAGGTCCATACTCTAATCAAGATGTTTAAAAGAAGGAATAAATATCTCAACTTTGGCTTCATCGGTATTTATTTCAGGTCAATAAGGACTCTTAGGATTTGTTATAAAAAAAAATCAATAAAAATTTCAGATTTAATGCTTGGGCTAGAAATAATAGAACCATAATTTAGGGGTTAAAAAGTAATAATATTCATGGATAATTTGCATGCCCATCACAATAGAGCTTTCAAACAAAAGATAATTGATAATAGGTGGAAATTTATCTTTAATGCTCCTTACTCTTCATAGTTTAACTGCATTGAAGAATTTTTTCAAGAGTAAAATTTACCTATAAGAGAAACATAATCGAAAGAAATTTAAACTTTTCCAATAAGGAACACTATTAAATAGTAAAGAACGCAATATTAAACATTAAGTAAGAAGATTGCTTTAAAACAGAAAAAAGGCACATAAATAAAATGCATAATTAAATTAAGTTATTATAAGAAGAATGATTAAGTTAAAATTGTTTTTTAATAAATATAAGTAAAAATATCATATATTAAAAATCTTTGCTTTTAAGGAGTTGAATTTATGTTCCTTGTCTCTTTTCCCTCTTTTCGTTCCTCTAAATTTTAATTTGCGTTGTTTACATAATCTGAATAAGAAAATGTCATCTAGTTCAATTTCCGTTTTTTAGTTAACCTTCTGCATGATGATCCTTGCCTAAGTAAAGAGAGGGCTCGACCTTTACGCTCTATAATAAATTTAATCGAATAATCTTTTCATACTTGAGATAGTAGGGTTTTTCTAGAGCTACTCCAAAAACTCATTGCTGATTAGAATTTTATTTTGGTCCCCTGTTAATTGCGTTCCACAAACCCTTATTTATTATTGATCTTAGACCATCCTCTATAAATAGTCGTGTCAAAGAGTGCCTAAGATTCCAAAGAAAAAGTTCGATCAGGTAGTTCGTTGGCATCATCATATGTATTCAGGTACTTTTTGAGATCCTCGTCCTCTTTTACTTCATCCCATACTCGTTTTAGACTAAGTTCAGGGAAATAGGGGACATTAATCCAAATCACTTCATTTGATTTTATTAAAATTTTGGTCCCCTTCAAGACATCCCTGAGAAACCTCATCG
The DNA here is from genome assembly GCA_000711775.1 of Oxytricha trifallax. Taxonomy (NCBI): domain Eukaryota; phylum Ciliophora; class Spirotrichea; order Sporadotrichida; family Oxytrichidae; genus Oxytricha; species Oxytricha trifallax. The sequence goes on from ARYC01004681.1 coordinate 20,557, forward strand.
TACATTGCTTATATGGAGGCATGAACATATTGCCTAATAGTGTTTAAGAGTTTAAAACTTACACTAGAACTTTAGATAATTAAACCAGTCAGATTTGCTGCTTAATTGACCTTCTAACTATCGTGATGGAATTTGAGTATTTATTTAGGTGCTGTTTTGATTATTTTAGGTAATTTCCATTTGTTTATTGATTAAGTACTTTTATTAATTATTAATAAGAGTTTAACTTTCACATTTCTCTCAAAAAGTCTAATTCCTCATCTTATAGCTTTTTTTATTGGCTATAAATTCGATTGAGCTGCAAAAAGTGTTTGCTTTAATTCTCTAAAGTATATTCCCTTAGTTGCTAATGTTAGTTAATCAAAGATTTCTAATTTTTGTATAGAGGCTTATATTAGGAACGCAATTTTGAAAATTATCTTCCACAACAAAATATAAATGTCCCTAGGGAGTCCCAGGGACATTTTGAGAGGGGTTTTGGGGTTTGAAATTATGGTTCTCTGGGTTTGTGGGATTTAAATATATTAATATGCATTCGAATTTTAGTCCTTATCTTATTTCTCAAATTTAAGTTCCCTGACAATATTTATCATATCAAATAGTAATTTAATATTAACAATAATGACTATATATATATATATATTTAAAAATTGTGACTATTAAAATTTTTATAATTTAAGTTATTAAATAGTAAATGGAACCCAACGTTTAAGGAATCAGATATAGTTGTTTATCATTTAGTAGCATCAATTCAAGGGATGAATGCGATCCTCAGTCGTTGAACTTTCTACTTTCTCTAAAGAATATGGTAATAACCTATTTAGTATACTTACTTAATAGAGATACTTGAACAATGCTAAAAAGAAGGTGTTTTAATTGTGTAAAGTGAGAAAAATTCATTGAAACCTCAATCAGCTTAAAGCTATACTTGCACTATTTGTGACAAAGTCTTAACTAAGAAATAATACACACGACATATAAAACACATTCTAGAAAATAAGGAAGTTTTGCTCATTTGAAGAGCAAAAATGGTTACGCGTGCAAGGTTTGCTAATAGAATTTTGAGGGTCGGTACCCGACTACACAATTGAAAAAGCACCTAATTTCTCACTCTGATGTTGATATTCTGAAAGTTGGTTATGCTCCGTTGGTAATTATTTGCTTATTTCTTATTTAAAAATATACATTTAGCTTATTCAGCAATTGAAGGATTTAAGACTTAAAAATTAGAAATCCTAAAAAGTATAAGAACTTGACTCTGATGGAAGTGAGGTACACAAAATGAAAGATGGACATAATTAAAATGGACTTAAATTTAAAAACTAAAACCAAATTGAGGATCAAAAAAATTAATCTTAATAACTCACTGCAAGAAATCAAAATGCTGAAGAAGCTGTAAATGGACCAGGACCTAATCAACTCTCTAGGAACTACATCAGTTTTGAATAAATAGTTAAATAAAAGACCTCACTAAATAATGTGCTAATTGACTCAATTGAAGAATTGGTTGAGAGGAGACCATCTCTTGGTTATAATCATTTGGCCAGGCAAAAAATCCTAAGCTTAAAGCAAGATGGGCTGTATTGAGAAAGAATACAGTGAGACATCTAATGGTTACTCAAGTTTGGATCAAACAAAAAAAAGCAGTTTGACTAAATAACGAACGTTTATTTTAGTCCCACATATTTACTCATTTGGCTTAGTGGGTACGACTTTACTTTAGGAGATTTACTTAATCTTCGACATAGAAGACTAGTAACGTGGAGGAGCATTATAAGTGCAACTATTGCTGTCAGCCAACTGCACAATGATAAAGTAGTTCATCTTTATTTAAAACCACAAAACATTAAAATTAATCTCGACGATAGCTCCTACAGTACTCTGAGCAACTTTTCAAGAACTTAAATTTAAGGGGAAGTTACAATTGATTGTGACTCAAATTTATAACCCTATATATATGGCTCTAACTACTTGCAATAAATAATTGATGAACCTTGGAGAGATAACTATTCTCTACTTGTAATAGTCTTGCATTAACTAGCTGGAGAGAAATTTGAAAGCGTGATTCAAAATGAAAAGTCTGTATAAGAGCTAGCAAAAGAGCTTTTATTATTAGGAGAAATGAAAAATTTCAATGACATTTTGGAAATACTGTCTACTGGTGCCATCAACTTAATTCCAACTGCAAACGAAATCACTAACATTTTAGAAAAACATATAATTAAGGGTTTATGATATTTATAATTTCCCAAATTCTTACAAAATTAATTCTTATGATTATTCATAGTGTGCTCTCAAAGCATCATAAAATTTGAAATGGCTCATTCTTAACTTTAATCTTTATAGTAATTTGTCTAATATCTACATTTGAAGAAAATTTTTCCTCTCTCTATCTCTCTCTCTTAACTTTTTATACGATAGAAAATAGATATCTATATTTTGAAAAATCCCATTTATAATTAAACAACTAATGGTCTTCACTTAAGAAGCTGCTCATATCAATATTAACATGGAGAGCGGAAATAAGCCTTCTTCAATAATCCTTTTTCACTCTCTTGAAAGATACTTAATTCCTTTAAACTGCCTTGATTTAAATGTCTTTTCGCTTTTGACTCTACTCTCGATTATAGAATATGCTTGTTACAGTTTATGTTTCATTCAATATTTTGAACTTCTAGATTTCTACTTTTTGTTAAACTTTCAATTAAGGATCTTTCACAAATTTTCTCTATATTAACGAGAAATTCGTTTCCTTCTATACTTTGCAAAGCTTAATGAAGAATGCGTTAATTAACACATATTAAAATGGCATCATGATCTTGTATGTTTGGTTGTTTTCTTTTCAACACAAAACTCGTTGCAACTAGTACGGATTTTAAGTTTTGAAAAGAAAGAAATAAAGGTTTTAAGAAATTCGTTCTGTAATTTCCAATACATATTTAGATCTCTTTTTTGAGTAGTTGAGATGCATCTCGTCGGCAAAAAAGGAAATGCGAAGAATAAATAATGCAGAGAATCTAAATTTAATTAACCTCCAGCAAATCATTTTAGCCGAAGTTTAGTCAAAGGCTTGAAATGCTTCGTTGAAAGTATTCGTCTTACTAAAGAGACAGAATTCTCGATTTGCTAAGTTGGCATTTTAGTTACGGAACAATTTGAATCCTATGAAGGCATTATTCATAGTGTGCTCTCAAAGCATCATAAAATTTGAAATGGCTCATTCTTAACTTTAATCTTTATAGTAATTTGTCTAATATCTACATTTGAAGAAAATTTTTCCTCTCTCTATCTCTCTCTCTTAACTTTTTATACGATAGAAAATAGATATCTATATTTTGAAAAATCCCATTTATAATTAAACAACTAATGGTCTTCACTTAAGAAGCTGCTCATATCAATATTAACATGGAGAGCGGAAATAAGCCTTCTTCAATAATCCTTTTTCACTCTCTTGAAAGATACTTAATTCCTTTAAACTGCCTTGATTTAAATGTCTTTTCGCTTTTGACTCTACTCTCGATTATAGAATATGCTTGTTACAGTTTATGTTTCATTCAATATTTTGAACTTCTAGATTTCTACTTTTTGTTAAACTTTCAATTAAGGATCTTTCACAAATTTTCTCTATATTAACGAGAAATTCGTTTCCTTCTATACTTTGCAAAGCTTAATGAAGAATGCGTTAATTAACACATATTAAAATGGCATCATGATCTTGTATGTTTGGTTGTTTTCTTTTCAACACAAAACTCGTTGCAACTAGTACGGATTTTAAGTTTTGAAAAGAAAGAAATAAAGGTTTTAAGAAATTCGTTCTGTAATTTCCAATACATATTTAGATCTCTTTTTTGAGTAGTTGAGATGCATCTCGTCGGCAAAAAAGGAAATGCGAAGAATAAATAATGCAGAGAATCTAAATTTAATTAACCTCCAGCAATTCATTTGAGACGAAACTTAGTCAAAGGCTTGAAACGCTTCGTTGTAAGTATTCGTTTTACTAAAAGACAGAATTCTCGATTTGCTAAGTTGACATTTTAGTAACGGAACAATTTGAATCCTATGAAGGCATTATTCATAGTGTGCTATCAAAGCATCATAAAATTTGAAATGACTCATTCTTAACTTTAATCTTTATAGTAATTTCTCTAATATCTAAATTTGAAAAAAAGTTTTCCTCTCTCTATCTCTCACTCTGAACCCTTTAAAAGATAGAAAATAGATATCTAGAATTTGAAAAATCCCATTTATAATTAAACAACTAATGGCCTTCACTTAAGAAGCTGCTCATATCAATATTAACATGCAGACCGGAAATAAGCATTCTTCAATAACACTTTTTCACTATCTAGAAAAAGACTTAATTCCTTAAAACTGCATTGATTTAAATGTCTATTCGCATTTGACTCTACTCTCGATTAAAGAATATGCTTGTTACAGTTTATGTTTCATTCAAAATTTTGAACTTCTAGATTTCTACTTTTTGTAAAACTTTCAATTAAGGATCTTTCACAAAATATCTCTATATTAACGAGAAATTCGTTTCCTTCTATACTTTGCAAAGCTTAATGAAGAATGCGTTAATTAACACATATAAAAATGGCAACATGATCTTGTACGTTTGGATGTTTTCCATTCAACACAAAACTCGTTACAACTAGAAAGGATTGAAAAATTTAAAAAGAAAAAAATAAAGGCTTTAAGAAATTCGTTCTGTAATTTCCAATACATATTTAGATCTCTTTTTTGAGTAGTTGAGATGCATCTCGTCGGCAAAAAAGGAAATGCGAAGAATAAATAATGCAGAGAATCTAAATTTAATTAACCTCCAGCAAATCATTTTAGCCGAAGTTTAGTCAAAGGCTTGAAATGCTTCGTTGAAAGTATTCGTCTTACTAAAGAGACAGAATTCTCGATTTGCTAAGTTGGCATTTTAGTTACGGAACAATTTGAATCCTATGAAGGCATTATTCATAGTGTGCTCTCAAAGCATCATAAAATTTGAAATGGCTCATTCTTAACTTTAATCTTTATAGTAATTTGTCTAATATCTACATTTGAAGAAAATTTTTCCTCTCTCTATCTCTCTCTCTTAACTTTTTATACGATAGAAAATAGATATCTATATTTTGAAAAATCCCATTTATAATTAAACAACTAATGGTCTTCACTTAAGAAGCTGCTCATATCAATATTAACATGGAGAGCGGAAATAAGCCTTCTTCAATAATCCTTTTTCACTCTCTTGAAAGATACTTAATTCCTTTAAACTGCCTTGATTTAAATGTCTTTTCGCTTTTGACTCTACTCTCGATTATAGAATATGCTTGTTACAGTTTATGTTTCATTCAATATTTTGAACTTCTAGATTTCTACTTTTTGTTAAACTTTCAATTAAGGATCTTTCACAAATTTTCTCTATATTAACGAGAAATTCGTTTCCTTCTATACTTTGCAAAGCTTAATGAAGAATGCGTTAATTAACACATATTAAAATGGCATCATGATCTTGTATGTTTGGTTGTTTTCTTTTCAACACAAAACTCGTACAACTAGTAAGGATTTAAAGTTTTGAAAAGAAAGAAATAAAGGTTTTAAGAAATCCGTTCTGTAATTTCCAATACATATTAAGATCTCTATTTTAAGTAATTGAGATGCATCTCGTCGGCAAAAAAGGAAATGCGAAGAATAAATAATGCAGAGAATCTAAATTTAATTAACCTCCAGCAAATCATTTTAGCCGAAGTTTAGTCAAAGGCTTGAAATGCTTCGTTGAAAGTATTCGTCTTACTAAAGAGACAGAATTCTCGATTTGCTAAGTTGGCATTTTAGTTACGGAACAATTTGAATCCTATGAAGGCATTATTCATAGTGTGCTCTCAAAGCATCATAAAATTTGAAATGGCTCATTCTTAACTTTAATCTTTATAGTAATTTGTCTAATATCTACATTTGAAGAAAATTTTTCCTCTCTCTATCTCTCTCTCTTAACTTTTTATACGATAGAAAATAGATATCTATATTTTGAAAAATCCCATTTATAATTAAACAACTAATGGTCTTCACTTAAGAAGCTGCTCATATCAATATTAACATGGAGAGCGGAAATAAGCCTTCTTCAATAATCCTTTTTCACTCTCTTGAAAGATACTTAATTCCTTTAAACTGCCTTGATTTAAATGTCTTTTCGCTTTTGACTCTACTCTCGATTATAGAATATGCTTGTTACAGTTTATGTTTCATTCAATATTTTGAACTTCTAGATTTCTACTTTTTGTTAAACTTTCAATTAAGGATCTTTCACAAATTTTCTCTATATTAACGAGAAATTCGTTTCCTTCTATACTTTGCAAAGCTTAATGAAGAATGCGTTAATTAACACATATTAAAATGGCATCATGATCTTGTATGTTTGGTTGTTTTCTTTTCAACACAAAACTCGTTGCAACTAGTACGGATTTTAAGTTTTGAAAAGAAAGAAATAAAGGTTTTAAGAAATTCGTTCTGTAATTTCCAATACATATTTAGATCTCTTTTTTGAGTAGTTGAGATGCATCTCGTCGGCAAAAAAGGAAATGCGAAGAATAAATAATGCAGAGAATCTAAATTTAATTAACCTCCAGCAAATCATTTGAGACGAAACTTAGTCAAAGGCTTGAAACGCTTCGTTGAAAGTATTCGTCTTACTAAAGAGACAGAATTCTCGATTTGCTAAGTTGACATTTTAGTAACGGAACAATTTGAATCCTATGAAGGCATTATTCATAGTGTGCTATCAAAGCATCATAAAATTTGAAATGACTCATTCTTAACTTGAATCTTTATAGTAATTTGTCTAATATCTACATATGAAAAAAAGTTTTCCTCTCTCTATCTCTCTCTCTTAACAATTTATAAGATAGAAAATAGATATCTAGATTTTGAAAAATCCCATTTATAATTAAACAACTAATGGCCTTCAATTAAAAAGCTGCTCATATCAATATTAACATGAGAGCGGAAATAAGCCTTCTTCAATAATCCTATTTCAATCTCTTGAAAGAGACTTAATTCCTTTAAACTGCATTGATTTAAATGTCTTTTCGCTTTTGACTCTACTCTCGATTATAGAATATGCTTGTTACAGTTTATGTTTCATTCAAAATTTTGAACTTCTAGATTTCTACTTTTTGTAAAACTTTCAATTAAGGATCTTTCACAAAATATCTCTATATTAACGAGAAATTCGTTTCCTTCTATACTTTGCAAAGCTTAATGAAGAATGCGTTAATTAACACATATTAAAATGGCAACATGATCTTGTATGTTTGGTTGTTTTCCTTTCAACACAAAACTCGTTACAACTAGTAAGGATTTAAAGTTTTGAAAAAAAAAATAAAGGCTTTAAGAAATTCGTTCTGTAATTTCCAATACATATTTAGATCTCTTTTTTGAGTAGTTGAGATGCATCTCGTCGGCAAAAAGAAATGCGAAGAATAAATAATGCAGAGAATCTAAATTTAATTAACCTCCAGCAAATCATTTTAGCCGAAGTTTAGTCAAAGGCTTGAAATGCTTCGTTGAAAGTATTCGTCTTACTAAAGAGACAGAATTCTCGATTTGCTAAGTTGGCATTTTAGTTACGGAACAATTTGAATCCTATGAAGGCATTATTCATAGTGTGCTCTCAAAGCATCATAAAATTTGAAATGGCTCATTCTTAACTTTAATCTTTATAGTAATTTGTCTAATATCTACATTTGAAGAAAATTTTTCCTCTCTCTATCTCTCTCTCTTAACTTTTTATACGATAGAAAATAGATATCTATATTTTGAAAAATCCCATTTATAATTAAACAACTAATGGTCTTCACTTAAGAAGCTGCTCATATCAATATTAACATGGAGAGCGGAAATAAGCCTTCTTCAATAATCCTTTTTCACTCTCTTGAAAGATACTTAATTCCTTTAAACTGCCTTGATTTAAATGTCTTTTCGCTTTTGACTCTACTCTCGATTATAGAATATGCTTGTTACAGTTTATGTTTCATTCAATATTTTGAACTTCTAGATTTCTACTTTTTGTTAAACTTTCAATTAAGGATCTTTCACAAATTTTCTCTATATTAACGAGAAATTCGTTTCCTTCTATACTTTGCAAAGCTTAATGAAGAATGCGTTAATTAACACATATTAAAATGGCATCATGATCTTGTATGTTTGGTTGTTTTCTTTTCAACACAAAACTCGTTGCAACTAGTACGGATTTTAAGTTTTGAAAAGAAAGAAATAAAGGTTTTAAGAAATTCGTTCTGTAATTTCCAATACATATTTAGATCTCTTTTTTGAGTAGTTGAGATGCATCTCGTCGGCAAAAAGAAATGCGAAGAATAAATAATGCAGAGAATCTAAATTTAATTAACCTCCAGCAAATCATTTTAGCCGAAGTTTAGTCAAAGGCTTGAAATGCTTCGTTGAAAGTATTCGTCTTACTAAAGAGACAGAATTCTCGATTTGCTAAGTTGGCATTTTAGTTACGGAACAATTTGAATCCTATGAAGGCATTATTCATAGTGTGCTCTCAAAGCATCATAAAATTTGAAATGGCTCATTCTTAACTTTAATCTTTATAGTAATTTGTCTAATATCTACATTTGAAGAAAATTTTTCCTCTCTCTATCTCTCTCTCTTAACTTTTTATACGATAGAAAATAGATATCTATATTTTGAAAAATCCCATTTATAATTAAACAACTAATGGTCTTCACTTAAGAAGCTGCTCATATCAATATTAACATGGAGAGCGGAAATAAGCCTTCTTCAATAATCCTTTTTCACTCTCTTGAAAGATACTTAATTCCTTTAAACTGCCTTGATTTAAATGTCTTTTCGCTTTTGACTCTACTCTCGATTATAGAATATGCTTGTTACAGTTTATGTTTCATTCAATATTTTGAACTTCTAGATTTCTACTTTTTGTTAAACTTTCAATTAAGGATCTTTCACAAATTTTCTCTATATTAACGAGAAATTCGTTTCCTTCTATACTTTGCAAAGCTTAATGAAGAATGCGTTAATTAACACATATTAAAATGGCATCATGATCTTGTATGTTTGGTTGTTTTCTTTTCAACACAAAACTCGTTGCAACTAGTACGGATTTTAAGTTTTGAAAAGAAAGAAATAAAGGTTTTAAGAAATTCGTTCTGTAATTTCCAATACATATTTAGATCTCTTTTTTGAGTAGTTGAGATGCATCTCGTCGGCAAAAAAGGAAATACGAATAATAAATAATGTAGAGAATCTAAATTTATTTCACCTCCAGCAATTCATTTTAGCCGAAGCTTAGTCAAAGGCTTGAAATGCTGAAAGTATTCGTCTTACTAAAGAGACAGAATTCTCGATTTGCTAAGTTGACATTTTAGTAACGGAACAATTTGAATTCTATTAAGGCATTATTCATAGTGTGCTATCAAAGCATCATAAAATTTGAAATGACTCATTTTTAACTTGAATCTTTATAGTAATTTGTCTTCTTTCTTTTTATGAAACAAAGTTTTCCTCATTTTAGATCTCTCTCTCTCTCTCTGTGAACAATTTATAAGATAGAAAATAGATATCTTGATTTTGAAAAATCCCATTTATAATTAAATCACTAATGGCCTTCCATTAAAAAGCTGCTCATGTCAATATTAACATGAGGGTGGGAAATAAGCCTTTTTCGTTATTCCTATTTCAATCTCTTGAAAGAGACTTAATTCTTTTAAACTTCATTGATTTAAATGTCTTTTCGGCTTTTGACTCTACTCTCGATTATAGAATATGCTTGTTACAGTTTATGTTTCATTTAAAATTTTGAACTTCTAGATTTCTACTTTTTGTAAAACTTTTCATTAAGGATCTTTCACAGAATATCTCTATATTAACGAGAAATTCGTTTCCTTCTATACTTTGCAAAGCTTAATGAAGAATGCGTTAATTAACACATATTAAAATGGCAACATGATCTTGTATGTTTGGTTGTTTTCCTTTCAACACAAAACTCGTTACAACTAGTAAGGATTTAAAGTTTAGTGAAAAAAAAAATAAAGGCTTTTATAAATTCGTTCTTTAATTTTCAATACATTTTTAGATCTCTTTTTTGAGTTAGTTGAGATGCATCTCGTCTGCAAAAAAGGAAATGCGAAGAATAAATAATGCAGAGAATCTAAATTTAATTAACCTCCAGCAAATCATTTTAGCCGAAGTTTAGTCAAAGGCTTGAAATGCTTCGTTGAAAGTATTCGTCTTACTAAAGAGACAGAATTCTCGATTTGCTAAGTTGGCATTTTAGTTACGGAACAATTTGAATCCTATGAAGGCATTATTCATAGTGTGCTCTCAAAGCATCATAAAATTTGAAATGGCTCATTCTTAACTTTAATCTTTATAGTAATTTGTCTAATATCTACATTTGAAGAAAATTTTTCCTCTCTCTATCTCTCTCTCTTAACTTTTTATACGATAGAAAATAGATATCTATATTTTGAAAAATCCCATTTATAATTAAACAACTAATGGTCTTCACTTAAGAAGCTGCTCATATCAATATTAACATGGAGAGCGGAAATAAGCCTTCTTCAATAATCCTTTTTCACTCTCTTGAAAGATACTTAATTCCTTTAAACTGCCTTGATTTAAATGTCTTTTCGCTTTTGACTCTACTCTCGATTATAGAATATGCTTGTTACAGTTTATGTTTCATTCAATATTTTGAACTTCTAGATTTCTACTTTTTGTTAAACTTTCAATTAAGGATCTTTCACAAATTTTCTCTATATTAACGAGAAATTCGTTTCCTTCTATACTTTGCAAAGCTTAATGAAGAATGCGTTAATTAACACATATTAAAATGGCATCATGATCTTGTATGTTTGGTTGTTTTCTTTTCAACACAAAACTCGTTGCAACTAGTACGGATTTTAAGTTTTGAAAAGAAAGAAATAAAGGTTTTAAGAAATTCGTTCTGTAATTTCCAATACATATTTAGATCTCTTTTTTGAGTTAGTTGAGATGCATCTCGTCTGCAAAAAAGGAAATGCGAAGAATAAATAATGCAGAGAATCTAAATTTAATTAACCTCCAGCAAATCATTTTAGCCGAAGTTTAGTCAAAGGCTTGAAATGCTTCGTTGAAAGTATTCGTCTTACTAAAGAGACAGAATTCTCGATTTGCTAAGTTGGCATTTTAGTTACGGAACAATTTGAATCCTATGAAGGCATTATTCATAGTGTGCTCTCAAAGCATCATAAAATTTGAAATGGCTCATTCTTAACTTTAATCTTTATAGTAATTTGTCTAATATCTACATTTGAAGAAAATTTTTCCTCTCTCTATCTCTCTCTCTTAACTTTTTATACGATAGAAAATAGATATCTATATTTTGAAAAATCCCATTTATAATTAAACAACTAATGGTCTTCACTTAAGAAGCTGCTCATATCAATATTAACATGGAGAGCGGAAATAAGCCTTCTTCAATAATCCTTTTTCACTCTCTTGAAAGATACTTAATTCCTTTAAACTGCCTTGATTTAAATGTCTTTTCGCTTTTGACTCTACTCTCGATTATAGAATATGCTTGTTACAGTTTATGTTTCATTCAATATTTTGAACTTCTAGATTTCTACTTTTTGTTAAACTTTCAATTAAGGATCTTTCACAAATTTTCTCTATATTAACGAGAAATTCGTTTCCTTCTATACTTTGCAAAGCTTAATGAAGAATGCGTTAATTAACACATATTAAAATGGCATCATGATCTTGTATGTTTGGTTGTTTTCTTTTCAACACAAAACTCGTTGCAACTAGTACGGATTTTAAGTTTTGAAAAGAAAGAAATAAAGGTTTTAAGAAATTCGTTCTGTAATTTCCAATACATATTTAGATCTCTTTTTTGAGTAGTTGAGATGCATCTCGTCGGCAAAAAAGGAAATGCGAAGAATAAATAATGCAGAGAATCTAAATTTAATTAACCTCCAGCAATTCATTTGAGACGAAACTTAGTCAAAGGCTTGAAACGCTTCGTTGTAAGTATTCGTTTTACTAAAGAGACAGAATTCTCGATTTGCTAAGTTGACATTTTAGTAACGGAACAATTTGAATTCTATTAAGGCATTATTCATAGTGTGCTATCAAAGCATCATAAAATTTGAAATGACTCATTTTTAACTTGAATCTTTATAGTAATTTGTCTTCTTTCTTTTTATGAAACAAAGTTTTCCTCATTTTAGATCTCTCTCTCTCTCTCTGTGAACAATTTATAAGATAGAAAATAGATATCTTGATTTTGAAAAATCCCATTTATAATTAAATCACTAATGGCCTTCCATTAAAAAGCTGCTCATGTCAATATTAACATGAGGGTGGGAAATAAGCCTTTTTCGTTATTCCTATTTCAATCTCTTGAAAGAGACTTAATTCTTTTAAACTTCATTGATTTAAATGTCTTTTCGCTTTTGACTCTACTCTCGATTATAGAATATGCTTGTTACAGTTTATGTTTCATTTAAAATTTTGAACTTCTAGATTTCTACTTTTTGTAAAACTTTTCATTAAGGATCTTTCACAGAATATCTCTATATTAACGAGAAATTCGTTTCCTTCTATACTTTGCAAAGCTTAATTAAAAATGCGTTAGTTAACACATATAAAAATGGCAACATGATCTTGTATGTTTGGTTGTTTTCCTTTCAACACAAAACTCGTTACAACTAGTAAGGATTTTAAAGTTTAGTGAAAAAAAAAATAAAGGCTTTTATAAATTCGTTCTTTAATTTTCAATACATTTTTAGATCTCTTTTTTGAGTTAGTTGAGATGCATCTCGTCTGCAAAAAAGGAAATGCGAAGAATAAATAATGCAGAGAATCTAAATTTAATTAACCTCCAGCAATTCATTTGAGACGAAACTTAGTCAAAGGCTTGAAACGCTTCGTTGTAAGTATTCGTTTTTACTAAAGAGACAGAATTCTCGATTTGCTAAGTTGACATTTTAGTAACGGAACAATTTGAATTCTATTAAGGCATTATTCATAGTGTGCTATCAAAGCATCATAAAATTTGAAATGACTCATTTTTAACTTGAATCTTTATAGTAATTTGTCTTCTTTCTTTTTATGAAACAAAGTTTTCCTCATTTTAGATCTCTCTCTCTCTCTCTGTGAACAATTTATAAGATAGAAAATAGATATCTTGATTTTGAAAAATCCCATTTATAATTAAATCACTAATGGCCTTCCATTAAAAAGCTGCTCATGTCAATATTAACATGAGGGTGGGAAATAAGCCTTTTTCGTTATTCCTATTTCAATCTCTTGAAAGAGACTTAATTCTTTTAAACTTCATTGATTTAAATGTCTTTTCGCTTTTGACTCTACTCTCGATTATAGAATATGCTTGTTACAGTTTATGTTTCATTTAATATTTTGAACAACTAGATCTCTACTTTAAGTTTAACTTTCCATTAAGGATCTTTCGAAACAGATTTTCATTTTATTAACGAGATATTCGTTTTCTTCTATACTTTGCAAAGCTTAATTAAAAATGCGTTAGTTAACACATATAAAAATGGCAACATGATCTTGTATGTTTGGTTGTTTTCCTTTCAACACAAAACTCGTTACAACTAGAAAGGATTTAAAGTTTAGTGAAAAAAAAAATAAAGGCTTTTATAAATTCGTTCTTTAATTTTCAATACATTTTTAGATCTCTTTTTTGAGTTAGTTGAGATGCATCTCGTCTGCAAAAAAGGAAATGCGAAGAATAAATAATGCAGAGAATCTAAATTTAATTAACCTCCAGCAAATCATTTTAGCCGAAGTTTAGTCAAAGGCTTGAAATGCTTCGTTGAAAGTATTCGTCTTACTAAAGAGACAGAATTCTCGATTTGCTAAGTTGGCATTTTAGTTACGGAACAATTTGAATCCTATGAAGGCATTATTCATAGTGTGCTCTCAAAGCATCATAAAATTTGAAATGGCTCATTCTTAACTTTAATCTTTATAGTAATTTGTCTAATATCTACATTTGAAGAAAATTTTTCCTCTCTCTATCTCTCTCTCTTAACTTTTTATACGATAGAAAATAGATATCTATATTTTGAAAAATCCCATTTATAATTAAACAACTAATGGTCTTCACTTAAGAAGCTGCTCATATCAATATTAACATGGAGAGCGGAAATAAGCCTTCTTCAATAATCCTTTTTCACTCTCTTGAAAGATACTTAATTCCTTTAAACTGCCTTGATTTAAATGTCTTTTCGCTTTTGACTCTACTCTCGATTATAGAATATGCTTGTTACAGTTTATGTTTCATTCAATATTTTGAACTTCTAGATTTCTACTTTTTGTTAAACTTTCAATTAAGGATCTTTCACAAATTTTCTCTATATTAACGAGAAATTCGTTTCCTTCTATACTTTGCAAAGCTTAATGAAGAATGCGTTAATTAACACATATTAAAATGGCATCATGATCTTGTATGTTTGGTTGTTTTCTTTTCAACACAAAACTCGTTGCAACTAGTACGGATTTTAAGTTTTGAAAAGAAAGAAATAAAGGTTTTAAGAAATTCGTTCTGTAATTTCCAATACATATTTAGATCTCTTTTTTGAGTAGTTGAGATGCATCTCGTCGGCAAAAAAGGGAAATACGAATAATAAATAATGTAGAGAATCTAAATTTA
>ARYC01004683.1:0-10610 GCA_000711775.1 Oxytricha trifallax
TAGGAAAAATAAATTAGAAGCTGCATTTTGGCGGGGAAGGGTACGGCCCTTGAAAGATTTTGAATAAGTCATAACATTGACACATTGACCCCACTTTAACTTTAGAAAATGACTTAATAATTAGTGTTCAGGTGTTTCACTCTTGTTCAGGAGCCCAAATTTAGTGGACTTGCTTGATTCCAGGTCATACCATGAACTTCAGTGTCTCTTTCCAAAAGCCCTTTAATCCTTAAAATAAGCCTCCTTAAGTTACGATCATGTCATCCTATTTATAATTAAAATGGCTGTATCTCCGAGAGTTCTAAAGATAAATCGATTCTGATTCGATATTCGTTCTCAGCGAGGTCTAAATATCCAGATAAATATAATGCAAGGGCTATTTTTACTTCTAACAAGCAATCATTAATGGGATTGTTGTCAACTCAAATAAATTATTTTGTACTTTTGTAAAAAATAAATATTTATATATAAATATAAGAGAATTATTATTTTAACAGATGGAATAATAGATAGCAGTTTATAAATGAGATTCCATGTTATATAAAAACAAAAATGCTTTAATTAGTGAACATGCTTAATTCATTTCATGGGAAAGAATATGTAAAATCTTCATATTTATGGTGAAAGTAAGCTAATAAGAAAATGAAGTACCAAAATTGAAAATGCGGTATCAAAGTTGAAAATACAGAATCAAAATAGTTTGAAAGGACAAAATCAATTTTGACAACATGATTAAAAATGGTAGTCTTAAAATCAATTCTGTTTATATATTAAACAATAGCGCTTGGAAACCATAACGATTTGACTTTTCGTTAATGACCGGGACTTTTGTTATTTTATAAAGAAGCCTAGATTTAAATTCATTAATGTTGCTTAAAAAGCAATTGCTTAAGAAATTTGTGCTTTAATTTAGTTTGTTATAGTAGAACGAAGCTTATAAGTGTAGAAAGATATTGCATAAGAAATTTGTGCTTTTATAAAGATTATAAGAATATAGTAACATTAATTAAGTACTTTGAATATGTTCAAGTTCAATTAATTCTGATTTGAAAATCTTTAAACCCTATGTTTAACATACTTCCTAATCTATACCTACAATGAAACTTTAAATGCTTGTAACTTTGAGCTTTTTGGATATATGAAAAATGGCAGTGCATATTCGTGCTTAACGAGGTCTAAATAATTAGAATCGATATTTTCAGGTTTACTTAGGAAATATAAATTATATGCTGCATTTTTACGGGTAAATGCTTGACCCTGGAAAGATTATGAAAAAGTTAAAGCATTGACATATTGACCCTTCCATAACTTTTGAAATTAACTACGCAATTAGTTTTCCGGTGTCTTACTCTTGTTCAGGAGACCAAATTTAGTGAATTTGCTTGATTCCAGGTCATACCATGAACTTCAGTGTCTCTTCCCTTAACCCTTGAATCCTTAAAATCAAGCTCATTTTAAGTAACGATCATGTCATCATATTTATAATTAAAATGATTGTATCTCTTCGAGTTTTTTTGTGATAAATTGATTCTGATTCTATATTCGTGCTAAGCGAGGTTTAAATAGCCAGATAAATATAATGCAAGGGCTATTTTTACTTCTAACAAGCAATCATTAATGGGATTGTTGTCAACTCAAATAAATTATTTTGTACTTTTGTAAAAAATAAATATTATTATTATTATTATTATTATTATTATAACAGATGGGATAATAAATAGCTGTCTATAAATTAGATCCCATGCTATATAAAAACAAAAATACTTTAATTAATGAAAAATGCTTAGTTCATTTCATGGTAAGGAATATTTATAATTTTCAAATTTATGGTGAGAAAGTAACCTTATAAGAAAATGAAGTGCCAAAGTTGGAAATGCTGGGTTCAGAATTCAAAATGGCTTTATCATAATATTCTGAAAGGGCAAATTCAATTTTGACAACTCTGTTTGTATATTAAACAATAACGCTTGGAAACCATAACGATTTGACTTTTCGTTATTGAACGGGACTTTTGTTATTTTATAAAGAAGCCTAGATTTAAATTCATTAATGTTGCTTAAAAGGCAATTGCTTAAGAAATTTATGCTTTAATTTAGTTTGTTATAGTAGAACGAAGCTTATAAGTGTAGAAAGATATTGCATAAGAAATTTGTGCTTTTATAAAGATTATAAGAATATAGTAACATTAATTAAGTACTTTGAATATGTTCAAGTTCAATTAATTCTGATTTGAAAATCTTTAAACCCTATGTTTAACATACTTCCTAATCTATACCTACAACAAAACTTCAAATGCCCATAACTTTGCGCTTTTTGAAGAATATGATAAAAACGAATTCATATTCGTGCTGAGCGAGGTTTAAATAACTAGAATCGATATTTTCAGGTGCTCTTAGGAAAAATAAATTAGAAGCTGCATTTTGGCGGGGAAGGGTACTGCCCTGGAAAGATTTTGAATAAGTCATAACATTGACACATTGACCCCACTTTAACTTTAGAAAATGACTTAATAATTAGTGTTCCGGTCTTTCACTCTTGTTCAGGAGCCCAAATTTAGTGGACTTGCTTGATTCCAGGTCATACCATGAACTTCAGTGTCTCTTTCCAAAAGCCCTTTAATCCTTAAAATAAGCCTCCTTAAGTTACGATCATGTCATCCTATTTATAATTAAAATGGCTGTATCTCCGAGAGTTCTAAAGATAAATCGATTCTGATTCGATATTCGTTCTCAGCGAGGTCTAAATATCCAGATAAATATAATGCAAGGGCTATTTTTACTTCTAACAAGCAATCATTAATGGGATTGTTGTCAACTCAAATAAATTATTTTGTACTTTTGTAAAAAATAAATATTTATATATTATTATTATTATTATTATAACAGATGGAATAATAAAAAGGAGTCTATAAATTAGATCCCATGCTATATAAAAAGAAAAATACTTTAATTAATGAATATGCTTAGTTCATTTCATGGTAAGGAATATTTATAATTTTCAAATTTATGGTGAGAAAGTAACCTTATAAGAAAATGAAGTGCCAAAGTTGGAATGCCTGTTTCAGAAGAATTCAACTAATGGCTTATCATAATATTCTGAAAGGGCAAATTCAATTTTGACAACTCTGTTTGTATATTAAACAATAACGCTTGGAAACCATAACGATTTGACTTTTCGTTATTGAACGGGACTTTTGTTATTTTATAAAGAAGCCTAGATTTAAATTCATTAATGTTGCTTAAAAGGCAATTGCTTAAGAAATTTATGCTTATTTAGTTTGTTATAGTAGAACGAAGCTTATAAGTGTAGAAAGATATTGCATAAGAAATTTGTGCTTTTATAAAGATTATAAGAATATAGTAACATTAATTAAGTACTTTGAATATGTTCAAGTTCAATTAATTCTGATTTGAAAATCTTTAAACCCTATGTTTAACATACTTCCTAATCTATACCTACAACAAAACTTCAAATGCCCATAACTTTGCGCTTTTTGAAGAATGATGATTAAAGACGAATTTCATATTCGTGCTGAGCGAGGTTTAAATAACTAGAATCGATATTTTCAGGTGCTCTTAGGAAAAATAAATTAGAAGCTGCATTTTGGCGGGGAAGGGTACTGCCCTGGAAAGATTTTGAATAAGTCATAACATTGACACATTGACCCCACTTTAACTTTAGAAAATGACTTAATAATTAGTGTTCCGGTCTTTCAACTCTTGTTCAGGAGCCCAAATTTAGTGGACTTGCTTGATTCCAGGTCATACCATGAACTTCAGTGTCTCTTTCCAAAAGCCCTTTAATCCTTAAAATAAGCCTCCTTAAGTTACGATCATGTCATCCTATTTATAATTAAAATGGCTGTATCTCCGAGAGTTCTAAAGATAAATCGATTCTGATTCGATATTCGTGCTCAGCGAGGTCTAAATAACCAAATAAATATAATGCAGCTATTTTTACTTCATAAGCAATCATTAATAGGATTATTTTTAGGCTCAAATAAATTATTTTGTACTTTTTTAAAAATAAATATTTATTAAAAGTATTATTATTTTAACAGATGTAATAATAAATAGTAGTTTATAGATTAGATACCATGTTATATAAAAACAAAAATCCTTTAATTAATGAATTTACTTAGTTCAATTCATTTCATAGTAATAAGAATATTTATTATCTTCAAATTTATGGTGAGAAAGTAACCTAATAAGAAAATGAAGTACCAAAATTGAAATGTACCAAAGTTGAAAATACTGAATCAAAATAGTTTGAAAGGACTAAACAATTTTGATAGTCTTAATACGATTATGGTAGTCTAAAAATCAATTCTGTTTATATTAAACAATAACGCTTGGAAATGATAACGTTTTGACTCTTCTTTCATGAACCTGATTTTTGTTATTTTATAAAGAAGACTAAATTTTAATTCATTGAATGTTGCTAAGAAGCAATTGCTAAAGAAATTGTGTTTTAATGAAGTTTGTAAGAGTAGAACGAAGCTTATAAAAGTAGAACGAAGCTTATAAGTGTAGAAAGCTATTGCATAAGAAATTTGTGCTTTTATAAAGATTATAAGAGTATAGTAATCTTAATTAAGTACTTTGAATATGTTCAAGTTCAATTCATGAAATCTTATAATCCTCCCCCCTTGATTTGAAAATCTTAAAACCCTATGTTTTACATTCTTCCTAATCTATACCTACTACAAAACTTTAAATGCCTATAACTTTGCGCTTTTGAAGATATGAAAAAACGCATTTCATATTAATGCTCAGCGAGGTTTAAATAATTAGAATCGATATTTTCAGATGTTTTTAGGAAAAATAAATTAGATGATGCATTTTTGAGGGGAAGGGTTCAGCCCTGGAATGATTATGAAAAAGTCAAAACATTGACATATTGACCCCACTATAACTTTAGAAAATAAATAAATAATAAGTGTTCAGGTGACACACTCTTGTTCAGGAGCCCAAATTTAGTGGACTTGCTTGATTCCAGGTCATACCATGAACTTCAGTGTCTCTTTCCAAAAGCCCTTTAATCCTTAAAATAAGCCTCCTTAAGTTACGATCATGTCATCCTATTTATAATTAAAATGGCTGTATCTCCGAGAGTTCTAAAGATAAATCGATTCTGATTCGATATTCGTTCTCAGCGAGGTCTAAATATCCAGATAAATATAATGCAAGGGCTATTTTTACTTCTAACAAGCAATCATTAATGGGATTGTTGTCAACTCAAATAAATTATTTTGTACTTTTGTAAAAAATAAATATTTATATATTATTATTATTATTATTATAACAGATGGAATAATAAAAAGGAGTCTATAAATTAGATCCCATGCTATATAAAAAGAAAAATACTTTAATTAATGAATATGCTTAAGTCATTCATTTCATGGCAAGGAATATTTATAAATTTCAAATTTATGGTAGAAAGTAACCTTATAAGAAATGAAGTGCCAAAGTTGGAAATGCTCTTTCAGAATTCAAAATGGCTTATCATAATATTCTGAAAGGGCAAATTCAATTCTGACAACATGATTATGGTAGTCTTAAAATCAAATCTGTTTATATATTAAACAATAACGCTTGAAACCATAACGATTTGACTTTTCGTTAATGAACGGGACTTTTGTTATTTTATAAAGAAGCCTAGATTTAAATTCATTAATGTTGCTTAAAAAGCAATTGCTTAAGAAATTTGTGCTTTAATTTAGTTTGTTATAGTAGAACGAAGCTTATAAGTGTAGAAAGCTATGCATAAGAAATTTGTGCTTTTAAAAAGATTATAAGAATATAGTAACATTAATTAAGTACTTTGAATATGTTCAAGTTCAATTCATGAAATCCTGATTTGAAAATCTTTAAACACTATGTTTAACATACTTCCTAATCTATACCTACAACAAAACTTCAAATGCCCATAACTTTGCGCTTTTTGAAGATATGATAAAACGCATTTCATATTCGTGCTGAGCGAGGTTTAAATAACTAGAATCGATATTTTCAGGTGCTCTTAGGAAAAATAAATTAGAAGCTGCATTTTGGCGGGGAAGGGTACTGCCCTGGAA
The DNA here is from genome assembly GCA_000711775.1 of Oxytricha trifallax. Classification (NCBI taxonomy): domain Eukaryota; phylum Ciliophora; class Spirotrichea; order Sporadotrichida; family Oxytrichidae; genus Oxytricha; species Oxytricha trifallax. Next base: position 6,077 of record ARYC01004683.1, read on the forward strand.
AGATTTTGAATAAGTCATAACATTGACACATTGACCCCACTTTAACTTTAGAAAATGACTTAATAATTAGTGTTCCGGTCTTTCACTCTTGTTCAGGAGCCCAAATTTAGTGGACTTGCTTGATTCCAGGTCATACCATGAACTTCAGAGTCTCTTTCCAAAAACCCTTTAATCCTTAAAATCAGCCTCCTTAAGTTACGATCATGTCATCCTATTTATAATTAAAATGGCTGTATCTCCGAGAGTTCTTAAGTTAAATCGATTCTGATTCGATATTCGTTCTCAGCGAGGTCTAAATATCCAGATAAATATAATGCGGGGGCTATTTTACTTCTAACAAGCAATCATTAATGGGATTGTTGTCAACTCAAATAAATTATTTTGTACTTTTGTAAAAAATAAATATTTATATATAATTATTATTATTAGTATTATTATTATTATTATTATTATTATTATTATAACAGATGGGATAATAAATAGCTGTCTATAAATTAGATCCCATGCTATATAAAAACAAAAATACTTTAATTAATGAAAAATGCTTAGTTCATTTCATTTCATGGTAAGGAATATTTATAATTTTCAAATTTATGGTGAGAAAGTAACCTTATAAGAAAATGAAGTGCCAAAGTTGGAAATGCTCTTTCAGAATTCAAAATGGCTTATCATAATATTCTGAAAGGGCAAATTCAATTCTGACAACATGATTATGGTAGTCTTAAAATCAAATCTGTTTATATATTAAACAATAACGCTTGGAAACCATAACGATTTGACTTTTCGTTAATGAACGGGACTTTTGTTATTTTATAAAGAAGCCTAGATTTAAATTCATTAATGTTGCTTAAAAGGCAATTGCTTAAGAAATTTGTGCTTTAATTTAGTTTGTTATAGTAGAACGAATCTTATAAGTGTAGAAAGCTATTGCATAAGAAATTTGTGCTTTTAAAAAGATTATAAGAATATAGTAACATTAATTAAGTACTTTGAATATGTTCAAGTTCAATTCATGAAATTCTGATTTGAAAATCTTTAAACCCTATGTTTTAACATACTTCCTAATCTATACCTACAACAAAACTTCAAATGCCCATAACTTTGCGCTTTTTGAAGATATGATAAAACGAATTTCATATTCGTGCTGAGTGAGGTTTAAATAACTAGAATCGATATTTTCAGGTGCTCTTAGGAAAAATAAGTTAGATGCTGCATTTTGGCGGGGAAGGGTACGGCCCTGGAAAGATTTTGAATAAGTCATAACATTGACATATTGACCCCACTTTAACTTTAGAAAATGACTTAATAATTAGTGTTCCGGTGTTTCACTCATGTTCAGGAGCCCAAATTTAGTGGACTTGCTTGATTCCAGGTCATACCATGAACTTCAGTGTCTCTTTCCAAACACCCTTTAATCCTTAAAATCAGCCTCCTTAAGTTACGATCATGTCATCCTATTTATAATTAAAATGGCTGTATCTCCGAGAGTTCTTAAGATAAATCTATTCTGATTCGATATTCATGCTCAGCGAGGTCTAAATATCCAGATAACTATAATGCAGTGGCTATTCTTACTTCTAACAAGCAATCAATAATGGGATTGTTGTCAACTCAAATAAATTATTTTGTACTTTTGTAAAAAATAAATATTTATATAAAAGTATTATTATTATTATTATTATTATAACAGATGGGATAATAAATAGCTGTCTATAAATTAGATCCCATGCTATATAAAAACAAAAATACTTTAATTAATGAAAAATGCTTAGTTCATTTCATGGTAAGGAATATTTATAATTTTCAAATTTATGGTGAGAAAGTAACCTTATAAGAAAATGAAGTGCCAAAGTTGGAAATGCTGTTTCAGAATTCAAAATGGCTTATCATAATATTCTGAAAGGGCAAATTCAATTTTGACAACATGATTAAAAATGGTAGTCTTAAAATCAATTCTGTTTATATATTAAACAATAGCGCTTGGAAACCATAACGATTTGACTTTTCGTTAATGACCGGGACTTTTGTTATTTTATAAAGAAGCCTAGATTTAAATTCATTAATGTTGCTTAAAAAGCAATTGCTTAAGAAATTTGTGCTTTAATTTAGTTTGTTATAGTAGAACGAAGCTTATAAGTGTAGAAAGATATTGCATAAGAAATTTGTGCTTTTATAAAGATTATAAGAATATAGTAACATTAATTAAGTACTTTGAATATGTTCAAGTTCAATTAATTCTGATTTGAAAATCTTTAAACCCTATGTTTAACATACTTCCTAATCTATACCTACAACAAAACTTCAAATGCCCATAACTTTGCGCTTTTGAAGATATGATAAAACGCATTTCATATTCGTGCTGAGCGAGGTTTAAATAACTAGAATCGATATTTTCAGGTGCTCTTAGGAAAAATAAATTAGAAGCTGCATTTTGGCGGGGAAGGGTACTGCCCTGGAAAGATTTTGAATAAGTCATAACATTGACATATTGACCCCACTTTAACTTTAGAAAATGACTTAATAATTAGTGTTCCGGTGTTTCACTCATGTTCAGGAGCCCAAATTTAGTGGACTTGCTTGATTCCAGGTCATACCATGAACTTCAGTGTCTCTTTCCAAACACCCTTTAATCCTTAAAATCAGCCTCCTTAAGTTACGATCATGTCATCCTATTTATAATTAAAATGGCTGTATCTCCGAGAGTTCTTAAGATAAATCTATTCTGATTCGATATTCATGCTCAGCGAGGTCTAAATATCCAGATAACTATAATGCAGTGGCTATTCTTACTTCTAACAAGCAATCAATAATGGGATTGTTGTCAACTCAAATAAATTATTTTGTACTTTTTATAAATAAATATTTATATAAAAGTATTATTATTTTAACAAATGGAATAATAGATAGCATTATAAATGAGATCCCATGTTATATATAAAAAATACTTTAATTAGTTGAAAAAGGTTAGTTCCATTTAATTCTTGGGAAGAAATATTTAAAATCCTCAAATTTATTGTGAAAGTAACCTATTAAGAAAATTAAGGTACCAAAATTGAAAATGCGGTATCAAAGTTGAAAATACCGATTCAAAATACTTTGAAAGGACAAAATCAATTTTGATAGTGTTAATACAATTATGGTAGTCTTAAATAAATTCTGTTTATATAAAACAATAATTCTTGGAAATGATAACGTCCGATTTGACTTTTCGTTAATGAACCTGATTTTTGTCATTTTATAAAGAAGCCTAGATTTAAATTCATTGAATTTTGATTAAAAAGCTTTTGCTAAATCAATTGTGCTTTAATTATGTTTGTTATAGTAGAACGAAGCTTATAAGTGTAGAAAGATATTGCATAAGAAATTTGTGCTTTTATAAAGATTATAAGAATATAGTAACATTAATTAAGTACTTTGAATATGTTCAAGTTCAATTAATTCTGATTTGAAAATCTTTAAACCCTATGTTTAACATACTTCCTAATCTATACCTACAACAAAACTTCAAATGCCCATAACTTTGCGCTTTGAGATATGATAAAACGCATTTCATATTCGTGCTGAGCGAGGTTTAAATAACTAGAATCGATATTTTCAGGTGCTCTTAGGAAAAATAAATTAGAAGCTGCATTTTGGCGGGGAAGGGTACTGCCCTGGAAAGATTTTGAATAAGTCATAACATTGACACATTGACCCCACTTTAACTTTAGAAAATGACTTAATAATTAGTGTTCCGGTCTTTCACTCTTGTTCAGGAGCCCAAATTTAGTGGACTTGCTTGATTCCAGGTCATACCATGAACTTCAGAGTCTCTTTCCAAAAACCCTTTAATCCTTAAAATCAGCCTCCTTAAGTTACGATCATGTCATCCTATTTATAATTAAAATGGCTGTATCTCCGAGAGTTCTTAAGTTAAATCGATTCTGATTCGATATTCGTTCTCAGCGAGGTCTAAATATCCAGATAAATATAATGCGGGGGCTATTTTTACTTCTAACAAGCAATCATTAATGGGATTGTTGTCAACTCAAATAAATTATTTTGTACTTTTGTAAAAAATAAATATTTATATATTATTATTATTATTATTATAACAGATGGAATAATAAAAAGGAGTCTATAAATTAGATCCCATGCTATATAAAAAGAAAAATACTTTAATTAATGAATATGCTTAGTTCATTTCATTTCATGGTAAGGAATATTTATAATTTTCAAATTTATGGTGAGAAAGTAACCTTATAAGAAAATGAAGTGCCAAAGTTGGAAATGCTGTTTCAGAATTCAAAATGGCTTATCATAATATTCTGAAAGGGCAAATTCAATTTTGACAACATGATTAAAAATGGTAGTCTTAAAATCAATTCTGTTTATATATTAAACAATAGCGCTTGGAAACCATAACGATTTGACTTTTCGTTAATGACCGGGACTTTTGTTATTTTATAAAGAAGCCTAGATTTAAATTCATTAATGTTGCTTAAAAAGCAATTGCTTAAGAAATTTGTGCTTTAATTTAGTTTGTTATAGTAGA
>ARYC01004684.1:0-12206 GCA_000711775.1 Oxytricha trifallax
CAACGAATGCAGTGTAAACAAATAATCTCACAGTTTGATTATTGAATCTAATATAACCTGGAATATGAATCTTGGCGACTTTAGATTTGACAGAATATTCAGCAATAATTCTCTTTGCAGCAATGGCAAGAAAGATAGTAGTGGTAGAAGGCCCTGAATTCACTGCTTTATAAGCATTTATCAACTTAGATTCTCTTAGCATCTGAGCGAGTTGGTGCGAAGGAGTGGTATTGGAGCTCTAAAAGTAACAGAGTGGATGAGAACTTCATTCATGACATACAATAAGGAATATTTATTTGTCATAGGTACCATAGACAATGATGCTAGGAACCAAAGGTTTGTTATGGTTCCTATAAATTTTAATGATAATAATGATGATTTATAGGAGAATAGAGTAAATAAGCTTACTTGCCAAATGAATATGGGGAATATTATGAATTCTGCCTGACTCTTGGCTCCGAAATTCTCTTGCCTGACTCCTAGCTCCGAACATAACTCTCCAATATCTATAAACCAATGTAAATATAAAGCAAAATATTGCTTGTATTCATCATATTTTACCACTTATGTATAGCTATCTAATCTATCTACATTAAGTTTTCTTTATTATAAATAAATTATACTTACCTTATTATTAAGAATTAAAATCTGATCAGTACATACTCTGATTAAATACCTATGAAAGACAATCAGGATATATCCAATAGGCTGCTCATGAATCCAAACTTTTTATCAGAAATTAAGTAAGTTTTCTATATTTATAGAAAAATTATATTATTTTCACTTTTTTATCATATAACTATGCTAGTTTTATTATAAATTAACTCAAAGTGATATAAAATACAAATAAACCCATGATGATGGAGGATTTATATATAATAATATATTATTAATTATAATTAAAAAATGCACTCGTTTAACTTCCATCATAGAATTATATAAATCTAAGAAAATTTTGTGAATCGATAAAATTAACCAATAAATAAATTTAATTTAAATTATTAGTTTATTTTTCTAAATAATTCACTCATGACATAGAATTATAATTGTTGTATTGCATCATAAGAACTATGAATTATTTTGATTAAGTAATATATCACTAATCTAAAAGAATCTGACTCTCTAATTGTTCATTTTTTTAAGTTAGCAATATGAAATCTTTTTTTAACTTCATCACTTCAATCAGAAATGATTTATTGTGTCTTAACTTTAACTGATTTACTTTCTTAATTGCACAAATATTATTCATAAATGAATTAAGACCTTGCAAATTTATTTATTTTCTAGCTAACCATCTAAATTTGTAATTCATAAAATTATCTAAGAACTTATTGTATGAATTAATTAAGAAACTCATTTTTTGTTGAAAATTTATAAGCTCATTGTTTGTTTTTTGAAGAAAATTTGTTTTTTATGTTTGAACTTAAAAAACTCTAATTGGTGATAATTCTCCCATATTTTTAAAATTAAAAGGTATTTGATTAAATTATATTCTTATTAGATTATTCAAGTCTATTAAATTCAAAATGATATAAATTTCTTTTAGGGTTTAGTTATGTACACACGCTATTTCTATTTATGTAAGTCAGTTGGCGCCAAAGAAAATGTCAGAATGCGCCAAAGATATCTATAAAACATTCATATAGCATTGTAAGTTGGAGCTAATCAAAAAGTCAGGATGCGCTAGTAAATTTTAGAGTAAGTATATAATTATTTCATTTATGTTATACATACATAAATTCTGAGTTTAACTTTCAATGTATATTCAATCGATTAAGCAAAGTATAAGATTCATTCATAAAATCATGAGAATTTTAGCTCAAGTTCTATTAAAATTTAATTATGTGATAATAAATAAATTAAGCCAACATAAAATTTTATTTATGTTATTATACTTAATTAAGCCAATACAATTTATAGCTATTAAAACATATTAATTAGTTAATAAACTATAGTTAATAGTTATAGAATAGCATGATTATTAGAATCAATCAAGAGGGTCTCTATGGTAAAATCCATTGACATAAATTACTATGTACTAAATGGGACCCTAAACATAAAATATTGTTGAACTCGTCTTCTAAAATGTTACATAAAATATTTATGTCTTAACAAAAATTTCATACTATGATGTGACTAGCTAATCGATAAAAAGTATGGGACTCAATAAGTTATGTTTGTTTCAAAAGTTGAACTATAAAGCGCAGTAAAATTTAATTATGTGAACAGACATAATCGTCTTTAAATATAGAACAGCGAAATATTCAATTGTGCAAGCAAGTTATAGTCATTAATTGATTCCTAAAATTAAAGTTGCTTCTTCAGATTTCCCATATATATTAGTCGTTGAGCAGGTCTACTATCATAAAAATATATCTCTGACATAAACAATCATGTCAAGGAATGTTCAAATAAGTTTAGAAATTGATGATATACCTTTAAAGGTGACCATAAAGAATCATATAGGCTTTTTACAGAGATTTATTCATCAACACATTTCTATAAAAAGGAAACATAAATATTTATGTCACCATAAAACGGATAAAAGCGAAATGCACTCTATCACTTTTGGAGAAGTCCTTAGCCAAAATAAATAGTGTAAAATAGAATAAATATGAAATCAGGGAGGTTCAGGACAGATCAAAAATAAAAAAGACAATTTGAAAAAGAAAAAAATCATTAATTAAGACTTTAGATTAAAAAATTAAAACATTAAAAAGTTTTATTGACAACAAACTTAATAAAAGCAATCTAGTAAGACCTAGGTAATCTTCACATTTAGGTAAATGTAAAAGTTAAGATATATAAAACCATATTTTTCTAAACTTTAATTAATTTTATTAATCTACAAAATTTTCTTAGATTTTTATAAATAGAACTTCTAAAGTTTTAATTTTAATATAATCAAAGTTGTTAACTTTGAAACTATGTAACAAATCTCTATAATACTCTTATTATAGATGGTAACATTCTCATGGCATATACAGATCAAAGATTATGACAAATAAAGTTTTCATATTAAATGCCATTATTGGTTGAGAAGCCAAGGATTGTAGCTCGCACCTTGAAACTGCGTCAGGATTCAGCTGCCTCATTATCAGGTTTATCACTTCATCTCCATTGTATTTCTTTTAATAGTGGAGAATCCACCTGGGTACACTAAACTACACTCCAACATTGAGGAAAGCGTAAAGACATGAAAGAAAAAGGTCAGCAGGCTAGAGGGATTTGCAAGGTTAGCAGATTTTATTTACTCTCCATTTTTATTACCATCTTCAATATAGTCAAAAACCATTACATGGGAAATCAAATGATCTAGGGTAAAAGTTTATCTTTGATCATCTCGGCCCCAGTGAGACTTTTCTGGGTCGGACATTCCATTTCCCTGCATCTTTTGATAGAGAATCGCGCCACTAGCAGCCCTGCATTTGAGTTTTTTGCCCCTCTTTGTTTGCAATAATAAAATTCTTGAATTAGAAAAAGATAATGTCAAGATCAACCCACCTGATTAAGCAATGTGACGAGTTTATTCAAGACTAGGATTAATACCACTCCCAGCTATGGTTAATCAAGAAGAGTTCAATGACACCGACAAAATACTGCTCCAAACTATACTTCAAAAGACACAAAGATGAGCAAAGCAAGGAGAATGCCTAGAACGAGATATGGTACAGACTTCTCTTCCCAGTCAGCTCTAAAGGCAACACTGGCAGAAATACTTGTCATGGAGCTCACAAGCAGGATGTCTACAACCCAAACAACACCCACTACTGACAATTCAAACAACAAGCATTTCAGTTATCACACGAACGAACGAGCAGAGGGAATCTTTATATTGCAAACATTATTATTTATGATTATGATGCATTCACTAAAAATTATATTCAAAGATTAAACTTGCAAAAGCTAATGGCTTATTAGTTATTTTGGATACCTAAATATCTAAAGAGGAAGTGCTATTGTTTCGAGATGCACAGATGTTTAATTTAATTATGTTTTTGTTTGAAATACTCTTGCATTTTAATTTATTTTACCTTCTTCTAAAATTTTTAATTTATTTAACATAAACTTAAAAAAAGGTGGAGTTCATGAAAAACTTTACTACTGAGAAATCTGAATAAGAAATTTCTTGGAATTAAATTACATCAAATATTAAAAAGAAATTTTAGGTTTGACACATTAAGAATATAATCATGAAGAAAATTAAATGAAAAATGAAATTAAATTAGAATAATAAAATGTATAAATGTTTAAAATTAAATGATTTAACCATAGTTGAGGAAAGTTCTAGTATTAAACGAATACTAATTATATTAATTTTTTCAACTATAATTAAACCATTAATTTTAAAAACTTTAAATTTTTAGGTTATTTTGGATAAATTATAATTACTGTTAAAATTAGAAAGTCAAAATTTATTATTTTATCAATTCTTGGTATAATCTCATTAACTTCATGTTATTTAAATTGGTTGCCAAATAGACTGTAAAATTTTTTATTAATTTTAATCTTATGAATATTTCTAGTTTATACTGATCCTAAGAAAATAATGACTAATAATATCAAAGAGGATTTATGGCCTATTAAAATTTTCAGTAATCTTTGCCAAATTTTTCCATATTTTTTATATAACCTTAATTAAATAGCCTATACACTTATGATTCAATTTCCCCTAGAATATTCAGGTGTATTGATGTTGATTATGCTTACATTAAAGTGATGTTTTCCATATTAGAGCTTTAATAATTGTAAAGGCATACTTAACATTAATGCTACAGCATAGAATAGTATTCTATTAGGCAATTTACAAAACCTAACATGTAGGAATGAATCAAGGTTTTTGCTTTTATTTGTGATTTGGTAGAAAAGAGTAAGGAGACGATTATTGACTTTCAATGAGTTCTCTTCATTGATTAAAAAGAGTGGTGCTCCTATAAAAATTCTCATACTCTTGTGTAAATTTGCCAAAGTCACCATTTCTTATATCCATGCATAGCTTAAGTAGTTTTCCTTAATGCATTTTTTTAAAATATAAATTTCCCCATTTTAATGCAAATGTACTTACCTTAAACTTCATGAATATTTTTTGGAAATTTTAACACTATTAGGTTTGGGTCTTTGCATTACATTAAAATTTCATAAATTAGTGATTACTTTCCTCAAGATTTTTTAACGATTTAAACTTCTGAAGAATTCCTAAGCTCTTTGAATTCTACGAAATAGGCTCTATTAGTTTTTATTTATGAAAAATAAGAGAAAACAATAATTAAAAAATTAAATGATTAAATACATAAAATTATTATTATTTTTATTGACAATGACCAATAATAAGTCATAGATGTGTCGCCATCAATAAACTGATTTCATATATTCTTGAATCTTACTGTTCTTTTTGTTTTGTTCCATTTCTATTCTCTGTTCTTTCAATTCATTTGTCTTTCTTTTTTTAAGGATCTTTACTGTCCTATTGCTGAAATATAATTATTTTTATATATGATTTTTGTAACTTACAAATTTTGTTGAGTGATGGTACTTTTGCTAAGACATTTTTACATATTTTATAATTACCAATCAATTATTAATTCCTTTAAATTAAAAAATAAATCATCATTATTACTCTAATGATTTGCCCTTGTCTTTGTAATTATTAATATTTTTTAAGGAGAAATTGCATTAAAGCTATTTGATTTAACCTAGCATTTAATTAACTAATTTGATAGAGCACTTAAAAATGTATATGATCTTCAAATCTGTTTTCCTGAATCATTGTATAAAAATTGTATTTAATGTAATTGATATTAAATGTAAAGAATACTTGAGAAACACCAAAAATTAATGAATATTTAGAACTCGAATATTTGTGTTCGTAAATTATTAAGAAATGGGAAGCATCTTATTTTGTACAGTTTTAATTTGATTAAAATAATGAGAGCATTTTTTCACCATCACATGATGAATCTTGTAAAAAAAAATAAATGATTATATTATCCAAATTTAATTTATCAATCCTGAATCAAAAATATAGTAATGAAGTTCAATAAGTTAACCATATTGAAATGATATGCTTCCTATATTTAAATTATTTAAAAATATTTACTTATATGATTTGAGTAATAAAGCTAATAAGAAATTGTATTAAATTAAATTGATAAAGTTAAAGGCAAAATCAATAAATACAAAATAATTTATCAACTTTAGAGATATTAAAATTTACATTGATTTTAATTATAAAGTAGAAAATCAATTCATTATTACTGATTAAATTTGAAAATTAAAAACTTTTAAGGGATATATTCAAGTTTTCGTATTTAGATTTTCATTATTTATTTAAATAACTTTTCTTTTTTTTATTGTATTTTAAATATAATTTGAAAATTAGTTTTTTAAAAGCAATATTTCTTATTTTAGTTATTCTAGTATATCTTAGATATTTGTATATGTATGAAGTTAATAATTTCAAAATTTAAAAGCATTAGAATAATCATAATTAAAAACCTTGGCAATTATTTTTATTATAAATTAGCTATAAACAAATGCAGCAGAAAGATATAGATTTGTATATTTAATTTTCTGGTCCTGTTTGCTATTTTATTTTTAGTTATTATAATTAATTCTAAAATTTATAAATATTTTATATATTCTTTTTAATAATTCAAGAACCATACTATTAAAAATTGATTAAGACCAAAGAAATCGAAGCTTATATCGTCTTAAGGATTTAGAATAATAAAAATTGAATCTAATAAAAGGTAAATTTTATTTACAATGAAAGGTATTATGTAAATGAAACATTTTAATAAAAATAAAATTTACTTGAAGATGATAAACACAAGATAATAGAAAATTTATTTTATGTTAACTTTGGGAGTATTTTTAATTACAATTCCGTTGTGATAGTGTGCTAACTCAATCATACATTTATATATATATATAGATAATATTTCATTAGAATAAAAAGTGGAAATTAAAAAATCATGCAACAATTAAACTCTGATCAACAATTAATATTTAATCATTTAACATGAAAAATCTTAATTTATCGAGAAAATAATATGATTGAGTTAATGGACTTTAATTCTAGTCTATAAAACAATTCATAATTTAATTAATTGCATAAAATTTTAAGATATATACTTTAATGTCTAAAATATATATGCTTTAATTTAATAAATCATTTAAAATTAGATTTATAATTATTTTATCAACATGATTAGCAATGGAAAAGTGCTAACCATCAGAAAGACAGATTTAACGAAAAAACAAAGAATTAATGGATTTATTTGTTTAAATTATTTGTTTATGAAAATAATGACAAATACTAAGTTTATTTACTAAATTAATAAATTATTAAGTTATTTTTTAAAATTTTATAAAATATTAAAAAAATATTTAAACTTTATTTTACTGTTACATATTCATAATATTTAGCATTTTATTTCAACTTTTTGAAGCATATATTTTAGTTGTTTTAAGTAGAACAATTGAAATCTTAAGTTACATAATGATTAGAGTAAAATATGATGGAATTGCATTTTGTGGGTTTATATTTCAATGTCAATATTTAAAGAATTAGACTTATTTCTTTTAATATATTAATTTTCATAATAAAATAAAATTATAATTTATTTGCTGACACAAATTTTTAAATTTTGATAAAAGAACCTAAATTAAATGAAATTTGCATTAAGTTTAACCATTAGTGTAAATAGACTATTCTAATAAAAGGGGGATATTATAAAATAAATAATGTTAAAAGTATGTTAAATATGAGCATAGAAAGGGAAAAATTGATGGTATATTCTTCATTTGTTTCGAAAAGCATCTAGTCTGCTCTTCTTAAAATTAGTTATATTATGATAACTAAAATGGATTTGTAAATAAAAAGTATATAAAAGAGTGAAATCATTTGTATAAGAGAGATTTATAATTAAATTCAATTCATTTTTACTATGTATTTATAAAGAAAACATTCTTTAGCTTCTCACTTTTTAATTCTCTCTCGATATTAATTCAAATAATTTCTATTTCTTTCACAGTATTATAAATTTGAATATTCTCTTCTTCATCTTCGTGATAATGTTTAGTGTTAATAAAAAAGTGAATCTGATACACTTTGTGTTTTTAACAAATATTAAACTCACTAAAGTTTCTAGTAATAAAGTTGTTAGTATTGACATGAGATATTCATTTAGAGATGAGAGCTTTTCTCTTAAGGCAAGTGTTTCAGTTCTAGTGCTATTCTTCTTTATTCTAAATGAAATTCATAAATTCACACATTTTAATTTAAAGCTGAAACATTCTTTACATTAAGGTTATTTAAAAGTTAAAATAGAGATTCAAAGCTAAAAGTTAGACTTATGTTCTATTGGTATAATGTAAGACTCTAATTCAATCAACCAGAGTTCGAATTTAAGAATAACCTCGTTTTTTTTAATAAAAAGATTAAACTATTAAACCCATTTATGATTGGTATATATTTTTTTGATTAATTTAATTACTAATCACCCTTATACAAATGATTTCACTCTTTTATATATAAAAATATCTTTTATATGAAAAAGAATTATATAATAATAATTCGACAAGTTTAAAATATATCTAAAAAACGAATTGTAAAAAATATTTAAAGGTTCATTCATGTATTTCAATATTTAAATAAAGTTAGATATCATAAAGGTTTTTAAGTAAACTAATCAAAACCATATTTAATTAAAGTTATCTTTAATATATATTCTTAAAATATTAGAGTCTTTAAAAGGATGGAAAGATTCCGATTTCATACTTATTGAGCTTTCTTGAACTCTAAAGCTTGATTGTGATAGGGAATGCGGTTTCCAAGTTCAATGATTAAAGAACCACTCGGAGAATCTCTATTTGATATTTTTTGATATCCTCAAGCAATAAAATGAAAGGCTTTCCTAGCAATTTTTAAGCTAGAAAGAGTAAGTCTAGCTTTTACACTTAAAGAAAATGAAGGAATTCATACTCAGCCTACAAAATGAAAGATAGATTCAAAGAAGCCAAGAATTAAACATTGCTATATAGACAAGGGATAAATACAATCACTTAATTTTCCCATTTTATTTTTAAATCTGATTAAATTAATGATGAAGAAAAATAGTAGCACATCCAAAACCCCAAATCCCTTTAAGTAGTTTAATTGAGTTTTTGATTGATAAAAGTAGACTATTAGTGCATACTTTATTAGGGTTTTAATAGGATTTAGGTAGGGGTTTAACGTTTAAATATTAGTATTTTAAGTGAGTATATGCGAGGTCTGGGGTCAGTTTATGACAGTGAGTATATAGATTTATTGTTTAAGTTGCGATATGGATGTGATGAATATAGTGAATAACTCAAGCCTGTTCTGAATTATACGTCTATAGCAAGGCTACTCCATAAATCTCCAGCAACTGTGAGGTCTCACTGTCTATTGGCAGTGAATTTAAAGAGATAGCATCTTACTTTTAAGCCTAAGAGACCTTTAAAATTCTAATAGCACCATGTTGACTTTCTTATTAATGATAAGACTCTTAAATACTGGGCTCATTTCTCTCTAGCCTAGAGGCTGTGATGTTTCATCGCCAATTTCCTGAGCTTCACATATCTGCTTCAATCGATAGCTAACATATATAAAATTAATGGAATATCTTACAAGACAGTCAATCGCATTAAGAGAGTGATTGACTTTAATGTTCCATTTTATAAGACTAATTTAAATTATATATTCGATTAAATGCAGAGGTCTTAAGAGCATAATATAAAGTTCATACACGCTGATTAGGCAGCATTTACATTTAATACCTTTATATCAAGGTCTTGGTACAAGAGATATAGTAATATAAAAATTTATGACTAAGATGTTAAGGTGTAAACTCATGCTATTCTTGGCTGAATAAGTGAAGATAACGGCCTCGAGACTTATGTTATTCACCCTCGTTCTATAAAGACTGAATAATATTTTTAAGTTCTTGCAATAACTCAGAGATATGTACGCTGACTAAGAGATCATCCTGTTTGTTGATAACTTATCAGTTCATAAAACTAAAGACTCAAGGAGAGAATATGAGTGCCTAAACATAACTCCTGTATTTAATGTTCCTTACAGCCCTTAGTTAAATGGAATTGAATTATATCGGGGGTTGTTGAAAGGTCATTATAAGAAATTGCTTCTCTACCATATTATGCATGATTTAAAGATAGATACAATCGATTTTATTAAGAGTGCTGCTAAAAGAGTCAGTGATGAGAAAGCTAAAGTGTGCTCAAGAGAAGGAGATTTTGTGTTTATAAATAAGTATTAGATTTAAACGGATGAATAAGTTCACATATTAAATTTGCCCGTAAAGGGATTTGACTTGTCTTTCTTTTCTTCCTCTTAAGGCTTGCTTGGGCCCATGTTTCTTCTTTAGTGCCAGCCCCTGCATCTATGTTCATCTCGTCCTGGCTTTAAGAAATCTTTGAAGAGTCTCTTACTCAATTTATGTTTTACTTGAGACTTTCTCTCTGTTTAATTTGCTGCGCTCTTTCATCAAGTATATAGCAGTACCAGGTTTTTCTATAAAGTTAGAAGACTAAGCTTACTAGAGATGAATGGATGCTTCTGTAGTTCCTAGAGCCAGGTGTCACTTATTTTTATTCCTTCCTTCTTTTTTTCTTCAGGAGAGATGCTATAGCGTTTCTTGTGAGCTTCTTAAATAACTTCATTTAAGTAATCAGGTTTCAGAGTTGTAAGGACACCAAAGAAGAAGTTTCTCTCTGGGAACTTATTAGAGAGTTATAGATTTGATGTAAGGTAGAGAGCAACATCTGGATCACTCATAGCATCATCATAGAAATTTGTTACTGATATTTCAGGGTAGTTAGGTATCTCTATCATCCTAATTTCATTAGACTTAAAAGCTTTTTCCTCTTCACTCAGTAAGGCTTTTAAAGAATGAGATTTTTGTTCCTTCCTGGGTTGGCAAGAACAATACAACTATGGTTAGTCTATTAGTACTAGTTAAAAGTTTACCTTGCTAAACCAAGTACCTATAGAGGTCCTCTTTACTTCGAAATTTTCCTATTAAATCTTGAGATTAAATTCTCTCATTGCATCATTCATAGACTTCATCTTGCTTCCTCTTTCTAGAAATGTTAATGAAATTTAAAATTATGGACATCCATTCTAAGTTTATTAAAATCTTACTATTATAAGGAAGGACCTACTGGAGGTCAACCTTGAAAAGATATGAGGAGAAGCATTGAAAAACTTGCTCCAAGTTTCACAGATTGATTTCCATATTTATCAATCTATCTCCATTAAATTGCTTCTAATAATGTTTAATTATTTTAGGATGTCCTCCAAATTATGTTCAAACTTTATTAGGAGTTAAATTTTATGGTTAAAACTTAATTAGGAGCATATTAAATTTAAAAATGTTTAATAACTGAGATTTACCTCCAAATTAAGTTCAAACTTGATTTGGAGGACCTCCTAGAGAAACAAAACTTTATTATGAGTATTTTAATTTACTAAAATATATAAAATTCTCATAAAATATGTCAACTTACAGTTTTTTATGGTCAGTAAATTTTCTTACCTCTCAGCAAATAATCTACCAGAGTGCCTTATACTCTCCTATAAAAGTTTATCAAGGTATATTTTATCATTATTATAATAAAATATATCAGCAAACTAAAATGAGCGCTAACCTAGGCAACCTTTTGAGAAGAGCGGCAATACTTGGATCAAGCCAATAAAAGTTATCATTCCAGCAACCAAGAAAAGTAGAGACCAGAGACGCTTGTACTCGATGGGAGCCTACTTATGACAACTTTGACCAGTCTAGTTTTGAGATTTAAATATAAATTAAGTAGGAAGTCATCATAGAAGCTGTGCAAATTGAGGTGGAGGTTAAACAACCCGCCATAGTGCATTAATAAATACCAGCCAAAGCTGACTATGAATTCAAAGAATGCAATAAAGTTTTCCCTTACAAGTCAACTTATAAAAAGCACTTGAGAGATATACACAACGATATGCCAAGGTTATATCTCAAGCATTAAAAGAAAGATGGGAAGTATGTCTGTGAGTTCTGTGAGAAGCCATATTCTCATACTAGAGACCTTGAAGTGCACTTAAAGAAAAAGCACAACTAAAGTTTTGTCTTTATTCATGAGCCTACAGGGAATAGATTCCTCTAAAAGAGAAGATCAAGAAATCC
>ARYC01004687.1:0-23223 GCA_000711775.1 Oxytricha trifallax
TTGACCGGTTTGACCGAGTTGACCTGAGGTTTTTTGTAGTCAAATTCCTCGGATTTAAAAGTTAATCAAGTTTAAATTTATCAAATTATTATATTATTCTAATTAATAAATATAAATAAAAACATTTGACCGTTTTGACCAATTTGACCTGGGTATATTTCTGGTCAAGTGATTTAAGTATAATTAAATAGTTTAAAATAAATGCAAATATATATATTTAGATCTTATTTTACTAATTATATAATATGGCTTAATTTTGTTTATATTGTTCTCTTCTTTGAGTCGTTATGCTGCTCCACTTATCATTTTCATTTCCATCTCATTATAACGTCTTCTCTTATGAGTTGCTTTCAATATTTTCATTCTATTCTAGGGGCTTCATAAAGTTATGCCAAGTCTATTGTGTCAAACGGCAACTTAAAGCTTTCGTATTTCAACATTTCTGTGAGGTCAATCAAATGGCATCTCGCCTCGAATGCCTCTCTATCGAATTTTGGAGCTACTTAATTGGTAATGTATTAGTGGTGGCCACAACAACAAGTGTATTCTGGCTGCACCTCGCCGTGCTACACTTCACTGTTCCATTAAATGAAATATCTAAATTAATTATTAGAAAATAACTATTTAATTATGCTTAGAGCACTTGACCAGAAATATACCCAGGTCAAATCGTTCAAACCGGTCAAATTTTTTTATTTATTTTTATTAATTAGAATGATATAATAATTTGATAAATTTAAACTTGATTAATTTCTAAATCCGAGGAATTTGACTACAAAAAACCTCCGGTCAACTCGGTAAAATGGGTCAAACAGGTCAAATGACATTTAAAAAAAAAGAAATACATTACGATGTAACGGTGTACCATCACGAACATAACGGTAAGTACCTATTATCAAATTTGATCTATGAGCTACTGTAATTAGTGGCAGTTATAATTATTTCAATTTAGATTAAGAATTTATTTTTCAAATTTCCTCGATTCAATTGTATTTTAGTAATAATAATATAGTGGTAAATTGCATATTACTTTTATTTATTTGGTAAAAGGAGGAAGAAAGCTGACAGTTTCGCTTCCTCATATCTTAATAGTCAAAACATAAAACCATTTAGGTTGTTTTATCATTTATATAAATATGAAATTTTGAATTAAAATAAGAGTCCTTTAGAGCAAATATTTGAAATTATGAAAAAATAACTTTATATTTAGAATAGAATTTTAAATAAAGAATACTTTACAATTTGAGGATAACAGATTTTAATATTAGCTTATAGTATTACTATTTTACGAATATTTATTTTTAATTAATTCAAATTTTCTAAAATTAATTAAAATTCTATTCTTCGACTATCTTTTTTAAAGTTTTAGATATTTTGCAAGATATTAAAACGAGTACTAGTCATTTTTCTAGTGGAAATTTACATGAATAAAAGTAACTAATAATAATAATGTGATCACATTGAGGTCTCTGGGGACCCCCGATCAATAAAATATATATATATATAAGGGTCAAGCCCTTTTATAAGTTCAAGTGTCTTAGTCAATATGAGCATTAACTAATTCACTAAAAATTCTTAAATTTCTTCTTCTCTGTCATCTTTTTGAGCCATTTCTTTTTCTTTCTGTTTTCTTTTCTTTGTCTAATTCCGACTTTAAAGAAGGGCTATTTAATTTTAGGAAGAGATATATCAACGTAGAATTTTTCTGTGGAACATTGTTTTTTGTCGTTGATGAGAAGTTCTCTCTCTTGTATGCTTCTAATTTGTTGCTCTCCTTAGTAGATTGAGCTTAATTAGTTTAGAAGTTGAATCTCCCATTTCTCAAATCTTGGGTCCTTCTTTACTTCCTTAGAATCAATGATTTTTTTATAATAACTTATACCTTATATCATGTTACATGATTTAGTATATATTACTTGTGGTTAGGAATTATTATACTCTATTAGTTTCTAGTAAGATGTCAGGTTTAATCCCTTGGTATAGAAGTATATGTATGTTAGTTATATCTTCTATTGAATCTTTGATCAGATTCTGAGCAGTTTCTGTTCTGTTGGGATTTCTGATGTCATTTTGTTCCCTATTTAGTACCCCCTGTTCAGGATTAGTATTTAGTACCTATGGTACTACCTAGTCTTAGGTTTAGGATTGGGAGCCTAATTCAACTGCCTCCTTCAATTCTAATTTTGGAGAGTTAGTCTTGCTGAAATTGAAAAGTAGGACTAGTATTGTTGACTTACCTTTATAGAGTCAAATAATTATCTCTAGGGAGATGTGTTCTTCAAATTAGGAATTCTCTCTGATATTAAGTATGAGGTTTTGGTTTAGGGGTCTCCGGGTGTTGTGTTTGGAAACATACTTCTTTTGAGACAGCTTGAGGTTTCTATAGTATCTCTTTTGGCCAATGAGTTATTCTCTCTCAAAGGATAGGTAAACTTCTTCCTCATCTTCATCTTCATCTTCAATATCATCTTCATCTGAGATCCAATCATCATCAGATGTGTAGAAGGTGTTTTGTTTGGTTGTCTTAGCAAGAAAGTTAAAGGCAAAAGAGCTCATATCCTTATGATATTCTTTGATTTAATCATCATCAATTAGGATTTGATTATGGCAAAGATTGTTGTAGTGAGGTTGTGAAATCTTTTAGTACCATTCAAAAGTTTGGTTCATAGACTGTGAGCTTTGTTTGGTTAGTATTGAGTAGTACCTGTCGTCCATCTCTACTGATGAGTCTAAGTCTGAATCAGTTAATTTCTTACTATGCAAAAATATACTCTAGCTGTCTTCAATGATCATATGTCCATCAGAAGATGCACTGTCAGAAGTCTAACAGTGTTCCCATACCTAGCCCTTATGGACTAGGTTGTGGACAGAGTTCTAGATAGACCTGGTAAGGATTCGTTACATTATACCCCCAGAGCAAGTTTCTATCTAATTTAATAAAAGTAACTAATATTTATACCTCAGAATACCAGAAATTATAAAGAAATAATTGCGAAACTATCAAGGATTGGTAATGTTTTGGGGAGTTTAAAATTTTTCAATGAGTATAGATTTGAAAAAAAGTAATCTTTTAGTCGGACTGGTGAATTACGATCCAGTTTAAACTGTGAAAATCACATATTTAGTAATAATTAAATTGTTTCTGTTTTTTAGTGATAAAGAACCTAAAATTTTCCTTCAAATAAAATTTATATTATTTAAGGCATTTGAGTATCACTAAACAATATAACAATCCAAAATTCGACTTTCAGATCTTATTCTTCATTTGATGATGCAAATTAATAATAGTTGGTAGTAGATACTCCAAATGTGTGTTCCTTCCCAGCTGATAACTTAAATAAAACAATGATTTTCAGAAATATTTATATCACATATAACTATTATCAATAAATTATTATTAGTTTTTTCTTCACATCTGATGCTTTAATAAGTGATCCTGGTATATAATATTCATATACGTGCACTTAGAAATATTAAAATTATTGCAGAAATACATTCGATTTGGAAATGAATTAAAATTTAATTGATAATATTAAAATAATGGCAGTTATGAACTCCAAAAGAACTCCAAATTCAAATTTAATTTGATTCTACAGTAGATCCCTCAATTTTATCAGGACTTTACAATTGGCAGAATTTTGTATAATCATATGAAGTGAGATATTTTATTTTAACTAACTTTCTAATAGAGTAAAAGAGTTATTCTAAATTATGTGTTGAGATAAATTCATTATAGCAATAACAACCACTCTCTCATTTTTAATGCGTTATCATGAGAGTAAAATAATGTTAGAGTTTGGAGACATTTTCCAAAACATAACTAAAAGTAATTTACAATTGATTAAATCAAATTTAATTTGATTTTCCATTTCAAATGTATTCCTACAATATTTATTTTATTAAATCTGATGTGTACAAGAGATAAAATGCCTGCATATTTGAAAATATTTTTGCTGAAAACGTTAAGTCTTTTTATTAATAAATATAAATATTGTCTTTTATTTCATTCCTGATTCTTAATAGTGGAAATTAAAATTAAGTAATAAATAATCTCACTCAGAAAAATGTATCAGTTGGTGCTTTTTAATCATATTAGCTATAATTAATTGGTGGCTTTTCAAATTCTCTATATGTGAAAGATTTAAGTTATTTGTCTATAATAATAATATATTAACCTAAAATTTACTATTAAACTAAACGATTAATTTGAATTAAATAATTTTAAATTAGATCTAGCTTTCATAAATTGTAATACAGAAGCAAGGTCAATTATATTGGTATTATTACACAAAGACCTAAAATTTGAAAACTGGACAATGATAAACAATAAAAACTAAAAGTTTTCCAGCATTTTTTCTAGTTTTTTTGAGATTTTAAACCAATTAATAAGGGTTTATTAAGGGTTTATTATGTTAATAATTAAAAATTAGCACTGTTGTGATATTTTAGCCAGCATAATATTATTATGTTAATACTTGATTAGATAAAGATGTAAGCGACTTAAGAATAAATTAGAAAATCTTTTGCATAGGTAATCCAAAATCTTCTGAAAGTTTTTAGATTTTTTTGTACATCATATTAACTATGAATGATAGCTACATAAATTAAAGACTTAACGACCCTAAGAATTCTAGTAACACTATATGATTATCAAATCAAAAGTAAGTTATTTTAAAGGACTATTTTTCACTGTTTAAACCAAAACAAATATTTATAAATATATGAAATAATAAGTGTATATGCCAAACATAACTTTAATAGTCTAATATATTTATATTATCAACAGTACTTAAAGTTAGTGTTAAATAGAACTTTTCATTAAAATTCTCAAGCTTCAATCTTTTCAAAGGTTAAGCTTGAAAATTATATTATTATGATATAGTTATATAATAGCATAAAATATATACTCATAAAGTTAATTTTTAAGTAAATAAATTTTATTATGTTTTAATGTTATTAGTTCTTAAAAATTATATAAAAATCTAAAATGGATTTTAGGGTGCCTGTTAGTCATGTATGAATCAAAAGTAATAGACATGAAATAGTTAAACTATATATATATATATATAACATTGTTCTAAATCAATTTAGAATAGTGTTTATTCCATAAAAATAAAAATATACACATAGAATATATTTAACAGTAATAAAAGTATGGTCAAACTTCAACCTTTAAAAACTTTGAAGTTCACTTCATCGTTTTTTAAAAGTAAAATCTTGGTGTAAATTACAATAATCTTTAATGATCATATTTTTTAAATAATTAAAAATAATGGTGAGGTAAAAGTATAATGAACTTTTCTTTAACATCTCCACGAATGAAATTTTATCTGTCATGGCTTTTTATAAATATATTGCAAGAAAGACAATAGTATAAGAAAACAAGTGAATTTTATATGCCATATGTATATATTAGGTAAAAACTTATAAATTAAATTTCTAATTGAATACAAAGGAGACTAAAGAACGACATTTAATATTCCTATTTCAAACTAAATTTATTAGAATTAAAATAATAAAATTTATTGAAAACATTATTTGTTGAATATTAAGTATTAATTTTTCGCATTAAATTCATTTAATAAAAATATTTTTATAAATCTAAACAAAACCCTAATAATTATTACTTATTAAAAACAAAATTAAACTATTTTTATAGTTTGATGTTTTAATACTCGTAAGTTGCCATTAAATTTACTTGGTATATTTTATCTTTTAAGTATATTATAACTAATATGTATATAATTATTTTTCTTTACAGTTTCCATGAATAAGAACACTTTATGTTTCATAAAAGGTGCAAGTACTCCAAAAACAGCCTCTTAAGTATAAATATATAACGACATTTAAATTTATTAAGTATTTAACAATTTGTACTTTTCAGGGAACAGTATCAACAATAATTAAAGTAATAATACAATTTATTCAAAGTTTTAGTGTTTCAATAAGATCAAGGGTTTTAGAAATAATTAACATTTTATTTGAATATATTAATATTAATAAATTTAATAAAATAAATATTAAGAAACTTGCCATCACTAACTCAGTTTTTATAAATGAGAGTAATAATTAAAATTGTTATTATTAAAAATTATTTAAACACAATAAAATAAAATAATCAACTTTTTAGATATTCCTAATTATTTCTATTTTTGAATCATGAAATTGCTCTTATTTATCTTATTAATTATAATAAAAACCCCAAGACCCATTTAATGTAACTACACTCTTTAAAATTTTGCTTGAGTTAGTACTTGATAGTCATTTATTAACTCCATCTAATATTTATTATCACTTAAGAGATAATTGAAGGGATACATCTTGTATGCATTAAAGATCATTAATAACTTTCTTATAAAAGGAGTCTCTAATATAGGGTAGCTTTAAAGTGAAGTAAGTAAATTTAGGAAAGAACATGAATTTTCTTATATTAATTTCAATAATAATTTTTTGCGATTTCAGATGCTAGCAGATTGAGCGATTTCCTTATTTATATATATATATATATATATATTTATGATTCACTAGCTTATTCGAGCTCTATCACTTTAGAAGATTTTCTAGCTTTTCTTTTGTTGAGTAGCTTCAATTCATCTTTATGCTTTTCGATCTCTAATTCTTTCATGTGAGCTCTTAAAAGATGCTTCCTTAAATATCTTGTATGAGCATATGCTTATAGCACTCGAAGCCATCATACTTTCCATTGATTTTAAAGTGCTTTAAGTATAAAGTTGGATTGGCTTCTCTATGGTCCTACATTTTCTTATACCAACTAGATTTATGAGCGAAATCTCTCTCACATAGCTCACAAAAATAGACTTTAACTTCTTCAGTTTTTATAGGAATTTCATTTTTAACTTTCTCCTCCTCTCTGTTTCCCACACACTTATTTGCCATTTATTTTCTATTATTAATTTCTATTTTAATAACAGAGACCTCAAGTGATAGCTCTGGTATTTCCTTATGAGAGTTCATCTAACAGCTATCACACTTTTTATTGCTGCCTAAAGGTAAGTCTCATTTAGTTTGATGGAAGTACTGTTGTTTTTCTTACAAATAACGCTCATATTTAAATTTGAATTTAAAATTATAAAATTGCCTCTATTATTATTATTTAATGCTGTACGGGAATTAATACTGAGACTTAAGCCAGTCAGATAGATATAATGAGATACTCATACTTTGTCTTTTGGTGATCCAAACTACCTCTATAACTCACAGCTCATATTATAGTATTTAGTGCCTTAATATTTCAAGGGAAGATTTTAGAGTATTAAAGGTAAAAAATGAGTGCTAAGAGACGTTACAGCTTTAAATATAGTTGAGAAAGAAACTATAATTACAGTCAATATCGATCATGAATTTTTGAAATATAAAAATTAAATTAAAATACCAGATAACGAAATATATTTATATTATTCAAGATTAAATTAAAAATGGATTAGACTAAAAGAATTTGTAAAAATCTGCTCTTCAAAAGTTCAATACTTCTCATCACATAAATAATCATGTAAGTGTCGATTTTGATATATTTTTTCATTAAATTGCTAAATCGACCTCCATAAATAATAATAACTCGTTATTTTAAAGTAATGTCTAACATTTTGATAATTCGGTTTTAATATTTTCGGTACTTTTATTTCACTAATGAATCAGTAGTAGTCATAAATTTTAATAATAAAATTTTAAAACCTTATACAATCTACATATTCAAACACTTCGCTTAAAAAAGAATAGATTTGAGAATTCTATAAAAATAGAAATAAGAATGTGCATATAGAAACACACTTAGTATTATTAATAAAACATAAGCGACAAAAATGTCTCATAGTTAATTAATTTTTGCGATTGCAATTTAATTAACTTACATCTCAAAAGTAAAGGCAGTTTTTTTCTAATTTTTATTTCTCATATTTACCGATGTTTTGTATTTTATGAATAATATATTGATTATAGAATCTACTGATTTAGGAATTGCTCCTAATAAATATATACCAATTTATATTTATAAATATAGAACAATAACAGTAGAATTTGATATAAATCTCTAAAATTTGAAACAAGTTCTGGAAACTTTCTACATATCCTTCTTAGAGGGTTAAGACCTACTGGTATGTTGGGAGTATACACCCCGACCAATTCTGGTACCCCGGGATCGAACCGTATCTGCCACCTGTTTTACGGGATAAGTGCCAGATCTGAGAGCCTCCTCAGAATACGTCAGATAGATATAGGGGAATCTTTAAACAAAAATGCCGACTATACGGTCATGTATGTCGTATTAAAAACTACTTGGCACTACTATTTCTCATCACATTGGGGTAAGAACAGGAGAAATAGTACTAGGATCAAGGGGCAGATCGTTCAGACCCAAGAAAGTGCTCTACTTACTGAAGAAATAGGGTGCAAAAACCCTAGAAACAACACTGCAGTAAGGTATCAACGCAGGGTTTTTCCCCCTACTAGGCAGCATATCGCTCTGGTAGGTAAAAGGGCTTTTACCTGCTTAAGGTTCTATAACTAAAAACCACCAGTATAGATCAGCATAAATACTGAAAGTGTGGAATATTAAGAAGTTAAGGCATAATCACGACACATAGTTCTGCGTGATTCTATGTGACCCACCGAAGGATTGCGAAGGAGACAGGGTTTAAGAAACTAACCATCCATCTGGGTAACAATCCTGGGAGCCAAACAAAAAACCCGGTCTCCAATACAAGACACGAATGCTAGAGAAAGGGAAGAAAGAGCATAAAATGATTATATATTCCTGGTTGGTTAAACCCCAGTATTAATATCTGTAAAGCATTAAATAATAATAATCCTTTTTAGAGGGATTTTCTAGAGGATGCCCATATTTAATAGTATAATTTACAGAGATATATAATTGAAATCAATAAACTTTTAAGTAGTCTGGTCTTCCGTACGTCTTAATTTGGATATCCAACTTTTTCATTCTCTTTCACCTTGAAGCTCCTTTCCAAAATTTGTGGTTGGTTAATTTTTCTATGTGCCAGTTGATCATGAATACACTTGCGTCCCCTTCTTTCTTGAATCTCAGTTCAATTTTATGAGAGCCTCCTATTTTAATGCTTTTTGGTTTTGTTTTGAACATTGATATTTGTTCAATGTGTGGGAATATTTAGTTCCTAAGCCATTAGGGGCCGTATCTTTTTGCATCAACATAGAGTACAATAATGGTATTTATTACTGAAAATTATTTTACCTTTAGGTTGATTTTTATGAAATCAACTGTATGGAAGGCTTTAAATTATTCTCTCTCTTAGCTGTCTAGTTCATGCCAGTATTTGTTACTTGTTCTTGCGAAGTACCATTTGATTTGTTGGTTCGCTTGTAATGTCAGGTTTTTAATTATTCTTCCATCCATTTGATATTCAGTTTTCTCTAATTCTTTATATTAAAACTATTGTTAATGTTTATGATTGCTGATGTGTGAGCCTAACTTTGTTAATATTAGTCTTCATTTCTTGGTTGAACTGATCAGAAAGCATACCGGTCAGACTTTTCTGATGAGATGCGTTATCAATAATTAGTTTAGGTTTAGGTTTTTTCTAAGCCTTTTGCTGACGTGTCTATTTTAACTAAATCATCTTCTTTCATTTCAACATCCTCTTATTAGTATTGGGTTGGGTTTTTTGTTGCCCTGGGGGATTATCCAGTAGAGGTTTAAGTTGATTTAGTTACTTGATAACACATTGATTGACAATATTCTCAAGAGTTTAAATAGCTAAGTTTGTTACTTTAAAGGTTGATTCTTGAACTACCTAGGGGTATTTAATAGTAAAAACTAGTTAATGAATTAAGGCCTAGAATCTTTCTTCTCTCAAGTGATTTTCAAATCTTTTGTTCTTGGTGGCCATAGCTATGTCTTACATGTGCCATATTTCTTATGTTAGATTGCATTTCTGAATCTTCAGAATCATTACAAACAATAGCTTTATGTGTGATTGGTAGGCATTAAAGAATTTACTTAAGAATTTTATAATTCTTCCTGCATAAGCGGGAGTGACTCGTGAAGAAAAAGTTCTATAATATCTCTGCATTTTTGAACCAGAGTGAAGAAGCTGGTTTTTTTATGCTAACCTCGTCTTTAGCTTTTTTAATATTTAGCATTAAGTCTGTATTGTTCTTCATGATGGTTGGAAATGAAGTGCATCTCATATTTTTTCTTTGAAGTTTAATCTTTTTAAAAATGTTATTTGATGGCGGAGCGGAAACTTTAAACTGCTGTTTTCTAGCAAAGCTCTGAGTCTGGAAAATGCTTTTAGTTTTAGTTTTTCTATTAATTTATTTTGTTAGTCCGCTCTATCATTTTCTTTTTAAAAAAAAGAGTTGATTAGTACCCTTGGAGTATCTGAGTGTGAGTTATTTAAAGCTCTTTTAGAATTCTAGACTCATATATGGGTCTAATTTCTATTAACTTTTTAAGTTAATAATTTGTTCAACAAGGTAATTTGCGTTGGTTAGTTAATTTGTTTCTGCCAAAGATGGAAGGCACTAAAATTTCATTTCAAAGAGCGATACCCTGTGAAGTGAAGAAATTATTGAAAACTTAAGATGGAAAGTTTGATGAGATACCAACCTATCCAGAAATCTCAGTCACTAACATATATGATGATGTTATGATCGACTCAAAAGTCGCAGTTCATGCAAACGAAGCAGCTGTTAAATAAACTCCCTGAAAGAAATTATTTCGGGGGGGGTGGGGAAAGTTTCCTGCACTCGAGGAAGTTTCCTGCACTGTTTTTTTATTTATGTTAAATTTAATAAATTTTACATAAATAAACAAATTTAATATTTTTATGACACATTATATATGAAGAACATATTGTTCATCATTGAAATAACTCAAGAAAATATAGTTTAACATTATATAGGCATGATAAGAACAAGATAAATTGAATCAGAATTACACTAAAAATTGGATACAATATTTGAAATTATTTTAGCAAAGCAATAGAAAATTTAAGAGACAGAACCTACAAATATCAGATAAAAATGTCAGAGTTTTTGGAATCTTAAGAAAGATATTGACTATTAAACAATAAATTAAAGTAATTATAACAATAAATTTAGACATGAAGTTGGTTGATAGTTGTTATAAAGAGAAATTAATTTTAAATAAATTAAAGAATATAAAATAAAAAAAAGTGCAGGAAACTTCCCTAAAATCTTTTTTTAATCATAAACCAGTGCAGGAAACTTCCCCCCCCCCCATTATTTCTTTGGTTTATTTGCATCAATCAAAGGTGATTAATTCCAAGAAATTATTCAAGAATCTCATTGAAAAATGGTAAAGCATCTCTTCAGAAGATAAGAATAAATACGGAATCAAGATAAGTGAGGGCTGGCTATCAGAGCTGCAGAAGCACCCTTATATTTTAAGAAGATTTGTAGCTTAACTCATTTGAAAATCTGGAACTGCCATTTTCTTGATGAAGGAATAGAGCAAGCTTCACAGAGAGCGAAAGTCGCAGACAAAGTATAAAGTTAGCAAGGGACTTTATTAAAATATTCAACTGCTAGAGTAAATGAATTTAGATGCTGAAGATGACAGTAAAAGAAGAAACCTTGGAGGAGGAAAGCAACAAGAGGAAGAAAAAAAGGAGAAGCCAGCTCCATTAAAAGATCTTTAAATTTGGCAAATACGTTCATAAACTTAAGTATTAAACTTATTTATATAAAATCACTCTCCCTTCTTTTGCACACTTTTAAGCCAACTAATTGTCTACACTTTTCACTGAACTTTCAATGAAATTAACAGTATCGATAGGAAAGACATGCATCAAGTGATAAAGCAGCAGTTTCTTGTAATGCCCTTTTAATACACTCTAGTTGAATTTGAATCTTCTGTAGGTGTGGTTCCTTGTGTTTATCTAGTTTTCATAATTTTTTTTCATTTTTATGAGTTTTTATAAGATTTGATAAATGGCAGAGTTAAATCACTATCTTGATACTATTCACGCCTTTTTAAGAAATACCATTTCATTTTTAAATGTTTGCAACAGATTATGCAGAGATCTTCAAGTCAAGGAACTGTGGTGAAACATAGATGATCGGGAGAGAAGTGAGCCCATTATTTCAAACTTTTTTCATTGATAAGTAAGTCAATACGCTTCTATTTATACTTTAAATTCCACGTTACTAATAATTCAGCTATTATTGCTTTAATCATACAGCTGTAAAGCAGTGGGAGCGAACAGTTGATAGACTTCGATTTAAGAACAATGCAATTGACTTATAGTTAAGCACTGGTATAACTTATTCACTATATATTTAACATCCATAACGAAGTTTAAACGCCAATTCTCTATACTCTTCATCATAAATAGACCCCCAAAACTTTGTAATTGTTGTCTCGCATCTAATTAATAACCCCAACCCCTAACATATTACCTACAAATAAAAGCACTTATAAACCTCATTAAGGGATTTTGGAATCTCAAATGCACTATTTTTCAAATTAAATTAAATTCATAAAGCCTGAACAATTTTATTTTGCTGTATGAACTATTAACTTCTATGCTAGTCAATAAATAATTCAAGGAAATTTCTAATATTATGTATAATTTAAATATGAACTAAAGATACATTAAATATTTATTTTTGACCAATATATATTTACTTTTAGGTATGAATTCATAGACTAGTTATATCAGTAATATGAAGAACTAAATATTCATAATAGAAAATACAACATTTGACGGATTTGTATATAGTGATAAAATGATGATTGACTCACAGATCATCAGGTTTGATGATTAAATTTATTAAATTGAAAAAATATATTTTAACTTAAAATTTCTGCCCATACCCTGTTCATAATATATTCTCCTAAAATCTTCCGAATCTTTTTAATATCAATCAAAACTTTTGTATCAAAATCTATCATAATTTTAAATCACAATATAAAATTTTTTCTTTAAATTGAAAAATTTTTAATATTGTTATATTAAATTTTATTTGTAAATTATTTTTTTGGTATATCCTTTTAATGCCATTTATACTCTCAAATTATTTCATTAATTTATATTTATCATTATTTTTGTAAATATATAAAAAATAATTTAGTTATTGAGATTATCCTGATAATTTATCATAAAAAATATTATACGATAATTTATCAAATATCGTTTGTGCATCATTCAAACATAAACATCTAACTAGATAATCAAATTAATAATTTATTAGTTTTAATAAAATTTAAGGTTGATTTTTTTAATTAAAAAATATATGATTGCATATTTTTATTACTACTATATTTTTCATCTTAAGTCACAATTAATAAATAAAATGAAAGAATGATATAGATAATTTATAACATAAATTTATTAAGAAACTTATGAAAAACTTTTATTCTCAATATTATTGTGTAGATCTTTTTTTTAATTTATCATAATCATTATTGAAACGGAATTTGTTAGAGAGGAAGAATGTGAAAAGAGGTGATGGTATTGAAAATAAAAATATTGTGTTGAAATTAAATTAATTAATAATTTAAAATGAACTAAGTGAAGTGAGCAATCCAATTGAAAATTCAACTTTTAAGAATGTCACAATATTTAAACAAAATATATGAATTTATAATTTGTGAAACTCCTTAAGCATTAAATTTAGGTTCTACTTTAAAATTATTAATTGATAAATAAGCTTAAACTAAATTTTATTGAATGTAGAACAGCCAGGTTAACTTCTTCCTATTTCTAAAATACAATAAAATGATATTATATTATTATCAAACTTATAATTCATATAATATTTGGTGGATTTAAAAATAATGGTATTACAAACTTGAGCATACTTTATGTGATGTACTTAATCAATTTGAACATTAAGCAACTAAAATATAAAGTACCTATTAAATCTATAAAAAAATTTAACATTAATTTTCTCATGTGTGTGGTAGTTTGCTAATTTATTTATATATTAGATTGTCAACAACATAATCTCAAGGGAATAAGCTATAATATAAATAAATTAGTTCATTAGCACAGACAATTCACAAGTTATAGTTAGCAACAGCACCTTCAAAAATAACAGATTTATTTTTATATTATTTTTACTCAACTTTTAGTGCCATATTTTATCATTTTTTTCACATATTTTATATATTACTATTGATTATCACCTTTAAGCACAAAATTATTTAAAATTATTTAGCACCTTAATTAATGATTTGGCTTAGAACTCAAAAATATTAATTCAATCTGAATTCAATTTTCATAATTTATTACAATGTTATTTTGATAAGTTTTTATTTTCTCAAAATTTATAGTATCTTTATTTATAAATCTATTTAAATTGATATTCCAGAATCTATTATACTTTTTTAGTAAAATCCATAAATGAAAATATTAATATCTAATTTATATGTAAACAATTCATTTATTTACCCTATGATTCTTATTTTATACACCATTATTTATTTGGTCAAAAAGATTAATAGCAAATATCTGTATTAAATAAAAAGAACTGATCGATAATTTAAGTGAATTGTTAATAGTACACAATTATAAATGAGGATTCAATAAATTTAAATTTGTTTTAATATTTGAAAATTTTATAACAGTTTCATATCTGGAGGAGCCTTAATTAAAGCAACATAAAACACAAAAAACCCAATGATTATTGAAAACACTTATTTCACAGAGAACTTTCAGGGTATAATTCACATTCAAGCTGAAGATGTGAGAAAGACAAATTTACCCTTATAAGTTAATATAAATAATTGCAATGTGACAAACAATTTCCCAATGACTCTGTCATTTATCAAACTAAATACCAATTCCAGAATAGTAATAAGAGACTCGGTTTTTCATAAGATTTTATCGTAATCAAGAGGCAGTGTAATTCTGGCTGATTTTCAAAATGTGGATGTTCAAATCTATAATTCGGGAGGAAGCGAGGTAGTAGCGAGACTGTTTTTCGTAGTTTTGTACTTCATGACTGCCATGTCACGGATTGCCACGCCAACTCACTCAGATACGTCTTCGTCACGACTAAGATTGATTGTTCGATTTTAGTATTAAACAGTGATATGTTAAAATTAATTTGAGATTACTCATTAATCATCATCAGATCTATAATTCAAATTTTACTTCAAGCTTTAAGACTAAATTTATCACCAATAATTTTTCCATTAAAAATATCTCAATTAAATGACATATTAAAATAGCTTTGCAAAAGATGGAGGCCTGTTTTTCGTTCACTATGGAAGCTCCCTGCTGATAGACTCTTCAATAATGAGTGACAATCTAGCATACTCTGGAGGAATAGCTACTGTTGAAAATTAAGGCAGAATATTAATATTTATAATTTAAATGCAAAATTTTATTAAATATTTACAATCTTAACACTTATAATTTCATAATTAATTAATTAATTAATTATGAAATTAAATTTTTTAAATAAAACAAATATGGGTCAGGTTTATTTGGACTAAATTTTTATTAATTTAAGATATAATTATAAAATTATTTTTTATAAAGTAAATTAAAGTATAAATCTCTGATTAAAAATTGGTTATTATGGTATTATAGAAATCTTTAAAATATACTCTAAGACTTTTAAGGATAATAAATTTCTATATGCCATTCTGTTTAAAAAATTGTGAATTATTAACCAAAAAAATTAAAAGATTGAATCAAGGCAGATAAAGAAATATTAGTAAAAATAAGAATAAAAAATTACTGCTCTCACATTGCTTTTTATGAGAGAAATCAGGCAATAAGTGATTTAGAATTCATTAAAAAAGTACAATAAGTAAAAAACTATATAGTTACCCATATCAATATTTCATAGATAGCAATGATATATACCAAGGATGCTCTATCAGACCTAGCATTATTAAATTTTATGTAATGAATGGTGAATTTCATTTATTAGCCCCAATCTTGCAAAAAATGTATTTTAAATTCTTCTTTGTGAGAATCTTAAATCCCCTAATTTATATGGTAGAAAATTTATCATAGTTGACCATAATGGATTTCGTTATATCACTTTTGATGTTTATCAATCCTCTAATACATAGAAATCAACGTGATACCAGTCAAGATAATCCCAAATAAAATGTCCCTGATAACACCACCCTGCTTACCCTACATAAGTCGAGGAAGTGATAGGATGCTATAGAATATTTATAATTTAATATTTTTAAAAGAAGGAGGTTAGAACAGAAGTTTGAGGCTTATTTATATAAATTTTATTCTTTAATATAAAGGTTTTTAAAATATAAGGTCACTTTAAACACTTGTATATTAATACATGGGTAGAAAAATCTACCCTAAAATAATTAATCTATAATAACTGTGAAAAACTCCATAATCTAAAATAACAGAGCATCTAAAGTGCCTGTCGTAAACATACATTTTTATATGAAGATTAACTCTATAAAATTAATTTTATACTTGACTCATTCGATTAGATCTCTAAATTCGAAAACTGTACTTTCATTAATAACTAAATCATGAATATTTCACTTATTGTTACAAGGATTTTTAGGACTTGGAATATAACACCCCAGATATATAATATTGCTAAAATAGATAGTATTAGGAAATTTAAGAAGTACAAATGCATATTATAAATTTCAATAATGATAACCGATACTAATTTGATCAGCTCTTCATACAATTTTGATTTAGTACACTTTTAATTTTAAATCAGATTTTAATTATTAATTATGACAAAATCATACAAATTGTACAATGTACAGTTTTGGGAGATTAGTTTTTTAAAGAATAATGTACAGAATGAGATTCGATTAAATTTGAGAAGATGTAATTTATAATTTATTACTCACAATATGAATATTATAATGAGAATATTACGTTAAAAAAACATCTCCCTCTCAAGAGTATCTAGTAAATCTTAAGTACAACAGCTCCATAGTAAGATTTGAAAAGTGCCAAGTGATAGCAATATCTAATCAGCTCCCGTGAAACAGAATGAATGAACTTGATCAAAAGTCGTTTGAGGAAAGGATATTGAAAGCTGAGTTCATGAGCTCAATGCAGAAATAGGATGAGAAATTCCCTTTCAAAAAGATGGAGCTGGCCATCTACCTGCAATAAAGATTGATCAAGGAAGGAGACTCA
Organism: Oxytricha trifallax; assembly: GCA_000711775.1. Lineage (NCBI taxonomy): Eukaryota > Ciliophora > Spirotrichea > Sporadotrichida > Oxytrichidae > Oxytricha > Oxytricha trifallax. The sequence continues at coordinate 17,118 of ARYC01004687.1, forward strand.
GGCATGCTGCTGGACGACCCAAATATCGCTTAAACACCTATGTGGAAGAGGAGGCTTTCAAGGTTAAGTGAAATTGATGATTTAAACGCACTTTCATATTTTACAATCGTATATAATATACTATTATCTATTATAAATTACATCTTCTCTAATTTAATCGAATCTCATTCTGTACATTATTCTTTAAAAAACTAATCTCCCAAAACTGTACATTGTACAATTTGTATGATTTTGTCATAATTAATAATTAAAATCTTATTTAAAATTAAAAGTGTACTAAATCAAAATTGCATGAAGAGCTGATCAAATTAGTACCGGTTATAATTATTGAAATTTATAATATGCATTTGTACTTCTTAAATTTCCTAATATTATCTATTTTAGCAATTCAATCTAAAAAATGTCACAATAGTTTGCGAGTGCACTTTAAACGAAAGATGATTTATTTAAATTAAAATATGTTAAAATTTAAACTGATTTGAAGTACTAGATATCAATAAGTAAAACTTAATTGTTAATCTTTAACTGCAGAGTATTAAACACTTAAAATTTTCTCGTTTCATATATCGCTAGTCTGATTATAATAATTTTTGACTTTTAATAAATTTAAATGAATCACTCTTAATATATAATATTCAAGATAGTAAATTTGAAAATATAACTTTCTAAATGGGAGATGAATAAAATTAAAAAATCTAAATTTTATATTCAAATCTTTCTTAAGTGGATTTCAGAGTTAGATGCAGATTTAGAATAAACATTATTTTAAATAACTTAATTTTAATATTATATTTTAATATTGTTTAGTACTTTCACTGACTTCAATTATCGTTCAAGAGATTTTATTAATTAACAGTCAATAATAGAATCAAATCTCAACTCAAATATTATTTATAAAAGAATTATTTACAATTCATTTTATCTTAACAAAAACTAGTTTTGTAATATATCAATAAACTTCTCAACTTTTGCAAATTCAACTGCTTTTAATTAATTTAGAGTTTTTTTTATATAATGCTTAAGTATTTAATTCGATATAATCCAACATAAATATAACTTTCTCAAATATAACTAATTTCACCTACTATAGCTCAAGTGATAGACTAATTAGATTTGATTCAGTAAATTTAACTATTAATAACACTAATATTCAATAAATCAATTCAACAGCAAATGAAGTTATATAATTTTCAAGATGTAAAAGAGTTAAATATAATTATTTTATGAATTTAAAAGTAATAAAAATGATGTTAGAAAATATTTTTTAAATCTCAGTAAAATATTTAATTTAATACAATCCAAGTCCCTTAATAATTCAAATATTATCACAATATTTATAAGGTTTAAATAAAGATTTTATAATAAATTAATTGCAAAAAATATATGCAACAAATTCAAAGTATCAAGCAAACTAACTCATTTATTCTAATTTTTATAATAGATATTTTTTTCTTGAAACTGAAATTATATTAACTCACTAGAGAAATCAATATAATTTAATGTTTAATATTCTCAAATATATCAAGTATAAAGAAAACTTTATGGAATAAATTTTATGATAAATCAAGAAAAGATTTTTTTAAGTTGTAAGTAATCTAAAGAATTCTTTAAACATTTAACTATTAAGTGTTATTAAATTCAAAAATAAGGTTTGTATTTAATACTTCAAAAGGTTTGGCTTGTTATTTACTTAATGAAGTCATAAATAAATATTAGCTTAGAGAAGTGAGCGAGATTATTATAAATTTAATAATTAACTAGGAATTTTATCTAAAATATAAATGTCTTTATAGATGTTAATCATGCAATGCTTAAAACATCTTGAAAATAAAATTGTAATTTGTGTTATTTAATTATCTCATAACTTAATAATTGGTTAGACAAATTATATACTTGGCAAAAGAATTACTTTGATCTCATTAATTCATAGTTTTAATACGAATGAATAGATTTCTAATTGGGGTATTGAAGTCAATTACTCACAGATGACGTCAATCGCTCTCCTTGATGTCAGTCTTTTATAAATGGTAAAATTGAGCATAGCACATTTAAATTTCGAATTGAAATTTCAAGCAGGGTTCTAGGAGTGCATCTCCTAGCAGCACAAATGAGTGGGAACCCTTATTAAATTCTATATCTAAATAATTTATTGCAGGGGTCAAGTGGGCATTTATGTTAGTCTTTGACCACCTACTTTTCTCCTGACTATGTCCTCTACATGTATCAAGATAATATAAAGTCTTTAAGTTTCCTTTTCAAGAGAATAAACTTTTCTTATATTACAAATTTTAAATGAAGAGTACTTTTTCAGATTCTTAGATTAACACGTCCCAAATCTCTATTTTTACTTTTGGATCTCTACTTAGTTTACACCAATGGATAACTTATTTTATAGGTTGATAAGGAAATGATTTAAGCAAGAGATAGTTATTTGCTAAAGAACAAATTGCTTGAGTTGCCTCTAGATTTAGGGTCTTATTATTGGTTAGATATGCTAAGTTTATTGTTTAACCTACTTTTGTTAACGAGTTGATGTTTATGTGGCTACTTCTTTTTATATCATTATGACGTCTTGAAGATTTGATGTTTTAATTGAGGCCTAAGTTGCAGTTATCTTCGTTTAACTGTGAAGTTTTCTATAATATATAAGGTATTGAGGTAAAATTAGTTGCACTCATTAACTATATTGATTTTGAAGGAGATGTAAAACTTCATTAATCAGATTTTGAATTAATGATTCTGTCAGAATTTCAGTTCATAGGAAAGGTACCGCTTTATTGAAGTATCATCTTACTTAACCTCCGAACTTTCACTAGGAGCTCGCAACCAACTTGATTCCTGCTTTTAATTATTTTAATTTGGTATAAAACAAGGGATACCGTCCCATATCCTATAACTCTGAGAGGAGTAGCACCCGTAAAACCCTGCTTGAAATTTCTTATCGAAATTTAATTGTGCTATGCACAATTTACAATTAATAAACACTGGTGAGTAATTGACTTAATTGTGAGCGATTGACTTCATCGGTGAGTAATTGACTTCGGTGGTGAGTAATTGACGTCGTCAGTAAGTAATGACGTCAATACCCCCTAATTGTTTAGGATTGAGTTTTCTTAACTGATTTGGTGGTATCTTGTAACATAATGTGTCATCTATATTCTTTATTTATGTTTGTTATTTTAATTGAGTAAAACCACTTAAAAAGTCATTCTCCTTTGAAAAAATTAGAATTTTTTACTGTTAACACATTTTGAACTTGTGAGTAAAGAATAAATAAATTAAATTCTCATTTTTTGGGAATATTTTTTCACATTATTTGTGCATGATTTTAGCTGACAAATAGACAACCTAATCACTTTGCAATACACTAAAATTACATAAAACAAAAATTCATTATCACTTATTATTTGATGATGCAATATTTTACTTTTTGATTAATGCAAAATCAATATAATTATGAATCTTTCTTTTTATACGCTACCAAAATTCAATATTAAACTTAACACTGTAATAAATATAATATTTTATATATTTAGGGCAAACAATGCCGGTCGAAATAAGATAAATTTCTCGTTAAAATGAGAAAGGATAATGAAAAAAAGATATTAATCAACAAAACCAACAATTACTGCATAAATAAAATTCCATTTTTGTGATTTATCTTTTATATATAATATACACCTATTCAATAATTTTAATTTGATAATAGCATTCATAGAATTGTACTTAGCAAACACGTTTTAACCAAATATTTTTTTATAATGCTATTGCAAATAATAATAAGTTAAATTGAAATTGCTTTCTTAGGAGAAATAAATATATGATAAAATTGAATGATAAGACTCCCATTCATTTAAATGCAACTTTATATTAAATTTTTTTCAAAGATCAATAAAATATCTCAACTTTGAAATATTATAAATGTAAGTGAAGAAATCAATAATCAAAATCTCAATATTTATAAATTAATGAGAAATCAATATTATTATTGAAAATATAATTCTTTTATTTGCTTTTAATATTAATTGATTGAAATGCTGTTAGGGCAAAAGGCTCACAGGTTGGACTTAAATAAAATCTATTGACCTTGTAGTTAATTTTCATTTATCAACTAAAGTCCCATTTAATCTCTAAATTTTCAATTTTTATCCTCTATTTATTAAAATTTTACTGTAATCTATTTTTCCACTATTTTTAACTTTTAAACTTATTTTGATTTTGTTATATATTAATTCAAATATATTCATTATAATTATGAAAATATTTTTTTATTATTACCAAACCTTAAATTTATGTATCCACTAAGGATTTATGAAGAAATTAATTTTAAATGATGAGCTTCCTTAACTCATTTTTAATTAAAATCTAACCCCATAACTCGATAAACTAAACAATGTTTATTTAAATAGAAAATAATAATTTATATTTTAATAGAGTGAAAATTGAAAATACTAAAATCTAAGAAATCAATAAAACCATTTTTGATGTTTAAAAAACATCAATGTACTTAACTTCTTCAGAAATAAAGTGTCAAAATAATGACTAATTATATGAAAGCGCTGTACTTATTTAAAATAGGGCTATTCTAGCTTAATAATCTAATTTGGTAGTATTAAGATCAAATTTTACTAATTGTCAAAGCAGGGACTCAGGAGGAGCAATCTTTATCAGTAATTCAAATTACTCTTCAACAAATTCTATCTTTACTATTTATTTATTTGAATGTAATTTACTCCATTTATCAGGAAAGTATAGAATAAACCCTGATAGAGAACAAAAAAATGAGTTTACCACTCTAGCTTGGTTGGGGGCAGTTCCGACAGAGAATTTAATGGGGTTTTACAAGATAAAACACGCACCTAAAAAAGAAAAAACAACTCAGGAAAATAAGTAAAAATACGAGGCAATAGGGAAGTTTGGGCTCACGACAGGAGCCGATGTGCATACTAAAATCCATGCTGGCAAACTGGTTTGAGGCATAATTCTTGATTTTAATATGTTTGAATTTCCTACTGGATTGATTTAGTATCTCCAGATAAATTCAATGGTAAAAACAAAATAACTAATGTAAATCACTATCAATTATAATTCTAATAGAGCTTTTCTATAATTAGTAATAATAACAGAGCTAAAAAGGGAGGAGCATTAAGATTTGAATGCTCTAATTGTAAGAATTACTAAAATATTAATTTTTATAGCAAAACTATGCTAGCAGAATATGACTGAGGATATGTTCATTGGAAATATAGCCCTTATTGAGGGTGGAGCATTTTCATATAATAAGTATAGACCAATAATGGTTGGAGTTAATTTTTCATAAGATAACTATGCACCCTATGGTTCAAATTTTTCAGGATATCTGTTCTGACCGAGACCCCATTCCTCTTCCCCACCCCCAAGGCTTACCTCCCCCTCCCCCCAACGCTTTAGTATGAATTTTTTTCTAGCATATTCAATCTTTTGCTATTTAAATAAATAATTTTTCTTAAAATCCTTTTGCTTTATATGAATTAATATTTATTGACAACTCATTTCTTATCGTGTTAATTAACATGTTTTTATTTATAAAATATGATACAATTTTTATCTTTTCTAAATTTTTTCAAAAATAATTATTTTCATTTTTATTAAAGATCTAATACGCGTCGGTCGACTTTTTTACGTACATGTCTCCATAGGAAATACATTAAAATTAAATTAATTTGACTCTTATTTTTAAATTTCTTTTTACCAATTGGCTAAAGCTATAATTTCTTAACTCATCGACATTTGAAAGAAAAAAAAATAAAAATTATTATAATATCATATAGGATTTTATTATTTTTATTTTTTTTTTATATTTTAATTAAGAATCGAATCGAAATTTTAAATAGAAATAATAGGTAAAAAATTAAAACCTTCATGATATTAGTATCATTATTTTGTTTTGTGTAAAATATTGAAAGAATTAAGAAATTATAAAAATTGTAAAATGAAATTTTAGCTTTTGCCAATTGGCAAAGATAAATTTAAAAATAAGATCTTTAATAAAAATGAAAATAATAATTTTTGAAAAAATTTAGAAAAGATAGAAATTTTATCGTATTTTATATATAAAAAGCATGTT
>ARYC01004690.1:0-15260 GCA_000711775.1 Oxytricha trifallax
TTTAAAGCTTATTATATTATAATTAATTTACATTTGCAATTATTAATCCTCTTTTATATATTAAAATAATATATTAATTATTTTGCTTGTTCTATCTTGCAACCATTGATTTCCCTCTATATTGCTCACTTTTAACTACTTATTCATTGTCATCATCTATGCCTTAATTTTCAATATCATCAGCTTGTTAATATTTAATCATTTGAATTTTGTTTTATTTCAATTTAATTTAATTGTATTGTGTTTTTGATATCCTGTTTACTTTTTGATTAAGTGATTCTTGTTAATTATGAGATGCATTTGTAAGAATAAAGTTTGATCTTTAAAAATGAACTATATTTTATCAGATGTTAAAACATTAGGAATATACATTGATTTATCGTTTATTTTAAGTATTAGAATTAACTCAAATAAACATCGATCTTTTTGTAAATTTTACAAAAAGGTATAGGTAGAGAGTCTTATTAATGAAAAGTGTAACTTGTTGGAGAGTTGTCTAGGATGATTGATTGTTTTTATTCTCATTCAGAGAAGAAATATCTTTGAAAAACACTTAGAGGTTTAATATTAAACATATTAATTAGTAAATCTTCGTACGATTCAAACTTGGTTTGTAAATTACTACTTTCATAAATTAATGGATTTGTTTGAGAAATCAGTCCAAGTCTTTTAGATAAACAGACATTTCAATAATTTCTGGTAAAGCAGGAAATCTTGTTCTAATAACTTTTACTTACGCCCTAAGGATTTTACAAATAATAGGTAGCTAAATGACTTGGTAACGGCTCCTCCCCAAATATTAAGCATTTTATAATTGTTAAATAAATTATATTTTTATCTTGCCTCAAGTTCACATATGTTTATTAATTTTTTAATAATTAGAGTACTTAAACCGGTTAGTTACTGAATGTTATTTTACGATTATTGTATTTTAAGATTATTGATTTTGCAAAACAATTTATACTGTTGTTATCAATTTCATTTTACAGTTATATTAAATTATTGTTTTATTTTCTACTTTTGCTGATATAAGAACTCATATTTAATTCTGATACTAAAGTTGTTTAATTCGTCGAAGATGGCAAAGGAGCTAATATTAATTGATTGCAACTACTAATGTTCATGTAACTCGTTATTTTCATGTTTTATAATCATGTTTATTAATTCTGCCTTATGTTATTTGTCTTTATGACTCGTTTAATTATTTTATTAATAGCTTGATGGCTTTAGTATACTTCAAGATCTATAATTATGTTGGTTCGTAGATGCTCACTTCATAAACCTTTATTGCTAATACTGCTGTTTTTGCTCTTGATATTTATATTTATTACTATTTTCCCCGTTTTTATTTTTAATAAATATATCTTGGAGATGATATATTACAGTAGTAGCATTAACAACTCTGTAATGTGCAGAATGAATTTAATAGAAGAAATAAGTAAAATTAGAATCAGAATGAGAAATAGGCATCGAAAATGACGATATTAAATAAACAAGGCATTTAGATAAAAAGGGATAAAATTTCATTATAAATTTTATCTGAAAAGAGGCAGTTGCTTATTTAAATAATAAGTTTCACATTTTAATTTTTAATATCTGCGATTTTTAATGAACTTTTATTAATATCACAACTCTAAGTAGTGAAAAATTAAGCATAATATTTTCAAACTCAAATCTCTATGCAAGTATTCTAAAGTATGAAGCTCTTCAATATCTTTGCAGACATTTATTAGAATAAGAGTTAGCCATTTTATTTTTTTAAACTTAAATTTAATTACTTAAAATCTTTAGTAAAGAGAAACTAAAAGCTACATGATCTTAAGCAAGAGAAATTGTATCAAGCTGAATTCTAAAATTGTTAAATCTATTTTTTGCTTGATGAATTCTTGTTATTCAATTAAATATTAGATTTGAAACATGTTATAGGATTTTAATTAGTTGAATAGATAAATCTTGTATGAGATTTAACAGTTATGACCTATTTCAAAAAAATTATACTCAGGAATAAGTTGAGTTTATTTACACTAAGTGAATATTCAAACATTTAAGCAGATCGATGTTACTGTCATATGAAATTAAGTTTTATGCAAGTTATTTAATTAATAATCATTTGTATCAGCAAGCTAAGTCAAAAGAATGATATTTTAGTTAGCTCTTAAAAAAATATTACTTATTTCGTAAAAAAAATAACCATCATTTTTATTCCTTAAATAATTATCCGATTAAACTTTTATATTTATTTTAATGATAGGATAAAAATTAATAATTCAATTTTATAATGAAATTTATTAAAGTTGGGATTTATTATTATACAAATATTATTTCATCTCTGATTGAAATATATTATTTACTTAAATTATTTTTATAATGTAAATAAATCTTTTATATGACATGTCTCTATTTTTATTATTTACTAATTTTCTGACAATTTAAGTGATTTCTTTATACTTTAATGTTCAATTATTTTCGATATTAGAATCTCAATGCTTATATCTTTAGCGCTATTTTGACATTCTCAAATAAAAATTACTCTATCTTAAAAGAAAAAAATTATAAAACAGCCTTTCAAATTCGAGTTTCTTTTAGTGACATAGTTAAAGAATGATAAATTTTTAAACTAGAATTTGACAAATAATTTATAGACACATATTTTGATAAAATTAATATCACAAGAATTGAGGAAATGTAGATCAGCGGAGCTCTCAGAATTTTTAAGATTATGTCGATGAAGGTGGAGGTTGTCGATCATTCTCGATACGTGCCAGAAAGAAAATATTGTCAGAGATTGTTTCAAAACATAATTCATATATTTACATTTTAATCATTAAATTGCATAAAAGTACGAACCAAATTTTGAAAGAGTAGATTATTAAATTGAAGATCATAAGGCAGCATGGATTTTTCATTTGTATTATATGCATAAACAAAGTCATTTTTTATTAGATTATTATTTGGTGTTTTTCATATCAAATTGACAATATGTTAAAAAATGAATTCCCTATAAATTAAATTTATTTTTTGAAGATAAATAAGGATTCACTTAATAGGAATGAAATATAGAAATTTAGATAAAAACTTAAAATTGGTTTGAAAGTATGAAATCTAAAATATATTAATGAATAATACATTCGATCTGGATAAAATATTATTAGATTGAAATTAATTAGATATTAATTATTTTCAGTTAAGTTTTTGGAACATTTCTCCAACCTTGCTTTATTAAACTCATTTGATTGCGAATTAAAATTTATTTGTTAGCTTTTATTGATAGAATGAATTTAATCATTGCGGTGTCAAGAAATATTACATTTACATTTTGTATTTAGCTTCAAATTAAAATTACTCGATTCTTTAGTTGATTCAGGAATAAAGTCAGTAGTAAAGTCCGTGAATACCTGCGGGATATACCATAGAATAGATTTAGATTTGATTTTAATATTTTAACAATTTGATTTTAATTCATTTCTCCAATTCTAATGTATTCCTTCAATATTAGAAGAGGAAAATTTAGTTAAAAATTTAATGAGATTACACAAATTAATGCTAAAGTTCAATCAAGTTTAATTGTTTTTCTGCTTAATGAGATCAAAATGGGTAAAAAATAAATTAAGTCATTTTTACTTAATTCATTTTACATTAGGATAAACTTAACTTATATTGATATTCAAAAATTAATAGAGAAGGTATCTATACAATCAGACTTGCTCACCCATTCGACAGCATTTAAGCATAATTTGTTCCAAAAAGATTACAAGAGTGGTGGCATCTCTGAGTAAATCAATCCAATAAAAATAAAAAAAATACTAAAGAGGTGCGCACTTTTGAAATATTTTGAAATTAAACAAATAAAAATTTTAAATGTGGAGTTTTAAGTTACTCAATCTATAGGGGGTGATTGAGGTACAAGATTCCAGGTCATGCGAAGTTGGGATGCAACAATTATAAAAGGAAATTAGAGATACAGGACTAGATTTTGGTTATTATGGAAGCAACTTTTATAATAATAAGTAACTCTGTGTCAATTATATCTAAAGAAGAATTCTCTAATTCACCAAAAATGTCTTCTAATATGAGCTATATTAAGTCATATGGATTACTTGGAGTATTAGGGAATGGTGGCCAGATGCAAAAAATAAAAACACAAAATATAAATTTAAGAAGCAGAAATCATTTATCTTATATTATTACTAAATTAATTGAATGATTCAGTGTGATGATTTCTATCTAAAATATTTGCAAGAATTAAGAATATTTATGCAATAGTTAATAGCATAGTGCAAGCTTGTTAATAACCCTAAAATGATATGGCTTTCTTTTATTAAACTATTATTAGAGGATCAACGGGTATTAAGTTCATCATGATTAAGACAGTTTCTTAAAACAAGACCTAAACGAACCTATCAAGGAACACAGCAATTGAGTTAATGCTTAGACAAATTCAACAACTAGATAAGCCTAGAAAAGATTAAAAGCATAACTCAGGAGGAGAAGGAAGAGATGCAAATGCAATTGAAAATCAAGGGTAAGAAATGTATAAAGAAAACATAGTTGTTAAATAAATAATTAATGGGGAAGTTATTGTTATATAGTGATGAGGAGGAGAAGAAGAAGGATGAAATTAAAAGATAGAATATGCAAGAGAGACTTGAAGCAAACTCAAAGAAAATATAATTATGCTGTAAAAATTTCCAATAATTTATATATAATTCGCAATTTATGCTCCCTATTTCAATAAATTTTATAAAATGATGAATAAAATAGCATGTTTAAGTTAATTTGGATAATTTATTTATAATTTAATAATGTAAAAACTTTTCTTGAATAGTTCTGTTAATATATATGATAGTAACGTTTCTAAGGCTGAAGACAAAGAGATATTAGATTGAATTTGAGAAGAAATAGCTAATGATGATATTGATAAGAATGATGATGCTTTTGGTTATAGGAATATCGATAATTCAGGTGATGAATAGAGAAATGAGTAAGAGTAAAATGACGCTTCGTGTGATGAAGATTGAGATGATGAAGTTTTCATTGATAATTTAGATAAATTAATCACATGAATAAATGAACAGTTAAACTCTAATCAAAGATTTTACTATAAATAAGTCTATAAGTAACAATATTGTTTTGATACAAAATTAATACTGAAATTATTTTAATTGTAAATTTCAAATAAAGTTATCAATTCTAATGTTTTCTTTTAAAATATAAGATAGTAGTTATTATTTTTTTTGAAATTACATAACTTTTAACTTTTATAGAAAAACTTAAGATGCAGAATATTAAAAATAAAATTGATTGTAACTTATATAAAAAAAATTAAAATAAAATTTAAAAGCTCAGTTAAATTTCAAAATATTAAAAATAAATTTATAACTCCTCAAGACATATTCATTTTTAAAAAAGTTAATTTGAATTTATTAAAAATTCAATTCATCAATAATCGCATTTGGCATTTTAATAGGGATCTTGATCATTGTAAGATTGTTGCATTCACAGGCTAATAGCACCTTCAACCTCATTATTGTTTGTGTTTTTGTAGTCAATTTTATAATTATCTACTCTTACGTTTTTATATAATTTATTTATTAAAAGCATTTAAAAAAATTATGAGATGTTATATTTTAGGTTATAAGAAAGTAATCAAATAAATGATATTAGCATTGACTGTTATTATATAAGTGCAATAACATAAAAAAGTAAACATTTTCATAATATAATCCCTATTTATATTTATCTTACTTTACTCACATTTATAAAATATCATATAACAATTCCTTTTTATTTTTTATTAATGATTTAAAATCAAATAAATTTAACATATCACTGTTTAATACTAAAATCAAACCATCATTTTAGTCGTGACGTAGACGTATCTGAGTGAGTTGACGTGGCAAACTTCGTGACGTGACAGTCGTAAAGTAGAAAACTCCGAAAAAACCAATCTCGCTATCACCTAGTCTTCTCCCAAAATCAAGATGTCACACAACAGAGCTTGTGATATCCAATTCGGTGATAGAAGGTGGAGAAAAACGCTTACCGGTCCCACCGCTGCTGGGAAACGTAATCCCTGTCCTTTCGCTGTGGTAGCTTCAGTACCCTAACCCTGTGTGGGAGAAAAATCCTTATCGTTGGCTTCAATGGTTCCCTCTTCTCACTTTCGAAGGCAGAGCGTGCCTACATCCTGCTCCCTATTACCTAGGAAACTGAACTCAAGCCAGGAAACTCATCTATGCAGGGAAATCCTTAGCGTACAGACGACTCGAGGAGTCTAGGATCTGACAGATTGAACCCCGCCGACTGGCCCCTAATGCGTTGCGTCCAGCAACCCCCTACCTGCCTTCGGTAGGCCTTAGTGTAGTAGAAAGCTCTATCAGAAAGTCTCCGGCCTCGGGCCCCTGTGGGTCACCCTATCCTTATAACTTTCTAATTTAATAATCCCTTTTTATTTTGAATCCTTAAAGGAAGTTTATCTATAACTTGACAATCAATGTGTCGTAAATTAATTCTTACAAATAATTTGAGGTAAATTGTATAAATGTGAGATATAAATTATTTTTAACCTTGGAAACTAATTCCAAACAATAAACCCCCTAAAACAATTTAATAAAAAATGTTTATACAGCCATCTGAATATTGCCTATCATAATATAAATAAGAAAAAATTAAATTATATATAATTAAAATTGTATAAAAATTTAAATAAGAGTATAAATGGTAATAAATAATGTTTACGAGACACTTTACAGCTTTGAAGTTGTCGTAGTAATAGAAACATATTTCTTCAGATTCAGTGAATAAGAATAATTTTTATATTGCTACAATTATTTTACAAAAAATGAATAATTAATTGCCAATTATTTAAAAAACTTCTTGAAAAATAAATACAATAAATATCAATATTTAATATGATTATTTGAAGATATATTATTAAATGATAATCAATGGAAATATCGTTTAGTTGTATGAAATATTTATTTTAAATTTTAATAATTCTTTATTGATGTTATCCTTATCTATAATTTTCAGAATTTAAAAGGATTTTTTCAAATTTAATTAATTATATTCCAATGTGGCATTATGTTTTTTTACCATTTTATTTATTGATTGAAATTAAATGGCTATATTTGAAAATATTAAGATAATATTAAAATATCCCTTAATTAAATAAATATATATATATTATTAATTCTAAGGGTTTTTCAAAATGAAATTAGCCTTATATTACATAATTTTAATGCACTTTCCACAATTCTATCTAAGGTTATTAACAAAAGAAATACTATATCAAACTAAATAATGAATAAATTACAGTTAGACTTGACTAAATAATTTTAAAAGTAATTACCCATATTTTAGGATTTGATAACATTTTATATGAAAAATATTTTTAATTCCTTCTTTTTAATCGCTTTAAATTATATTATTTATATTTACTACAAAAATCTCTGAAATTCTCATCTTTTTAATTTAATAAATAACTTCACCTTTATTCATTGAGAGTAAACTTAGCTACTTCAAGAAGGAAAAGACAGGGTATTTTGATAATCTAAATCTATAAATTTAAATCATATGCTTAACTATTTGTTATTTATTTAGAGAAGATTTATCTAGAGTTTTATTATTCAAGTGTTTTTTTAAATAGAGATTATATTATTACTACTGTAATGTGCCTAAGAAATTATCTAAGGTATCGTAAATCAATGAATTAGATGAAATCTATTTAATTTTAATAAAAAATTAAGTTTTAATATAAGTCTTAAAATATAAAAGTATATAATGCCCAAATACCTTAATTTAATTGTGCATTAGCTTTACTGATCCTGAATAAATATATAAATGAGATAAGTCACTGGTCAGAGTTTAATACAGGAAAAATATAAATTTCAGCTAAGTTTATTTTTTTATACTAAGAAGATTAACATCTTTAACAATTCAGTTTTATATTTAATATTTTCATAATTATGATAAATAATAAGAAAAATAGATGATAATAATAAAAATTATTAAAATTAAAAAGAATAATTTTTAATGAAAATGGAAACATAATTACTAAAATTGCTTTGCCATCTCTCCATTCACCTTCATAAACATCTCAATCTGCATGCCAGAATTATTTTAGGCATCCTCTTGGATCACTGCATTCAGTGCTGTCCAGGCCAGCCTTTACTTTACCAAGCTAAAAACCTATAAAAAATAAATCTCTAGATATGTTTTTTGTATTACATTTTGTAAGTGTAACTGTTCCACCATCTTTGCCATTATTGCTAAAATAGAATTGAATCAGGAAATTGTGAAAATAAAATTAAAATTAAATAAATAATATAATTAGACCAATGGAAAAATGCGTAAACCCCAAATCCCCTCAATTTCAAAACCCCTGTTTTTTTGTTGCTATGTGTCATTTTTTTATTAGTAGTTGGTCAAAAAATTTAGGGGGCTGGTCAAAATTATATATGTACTTGTAAAAATTGATACATCTCAAATTTAGGGGTCTTTATAATTAGGGAAGTTGGGACATTTGCTAAATTAGCGATTTCAGAGATTTGCGTAGTTTAGGCCAAAATAGGGACTTTTTCATAAAAACCTCTCTCATTTACCGAAAAGGGGCTTGAAAAGTAGGGTAACTCCATTAAAATTTGGAAGTTTTGCCGAAATATGGCATTCATGCATGATTGCGATAATATAAAGGCAAATGCAACTTAGAAGAATCGCGAAGGAAGTGGCCATTATAAGAGTGCAAATGTGAAATAGAAGCAGTATTTTAGAATTGAGTGTTGTAAAGAGTGAATTAGGACATTTTTAAGTAAAATATAAATAGTGTTATTAATTATAATAATCTGCGATGAATTTAAAACTGAAATGACAGGGGAAATTGTAAAGGGAAACAGGTTTTATACACTACTTCAGCTATGAAACAATCATCATCACACAAAACATAACCGAAGAGTGTGAATCCACTTCTTGATACTGAATGCCCACATCCCCTGGATGTCTTCTTTTCTTAAATTCTGAACGATTTCAGAAACCTCTTCACCAATTGCTGCCTAAAAGTGTAAAGCCCATTTAAACTTACTTGTTCTGAATAGTGTCCATCTTCATCTCCTTCTTTGTAAAGGAGAATAACTGCTCAATTGGATTGAGCCAAGGCTAGTATTCGGCGTTGAAGAGCACATTCACTTTGAACTTTGTGGCTGTGGCTAACATCTCTGAATATTTATGAATGACTGCGTTGTCCATCAGCAGGACCACTTTCTTCTAATGTAGTTCTTTGTCAGTTCTTACACTGCGAAAGGTATGGTAGATGAAGTTTTCAAAGAGAACTGAGTCAAAAGCTCCTTCTATTACTTGACTGGAGATAATTCTATCCTAGGAAATTGCAGCAATATAAGACATTGAGAATTGCTATCTCTTAGCTGAGCTATTCTTAATTGACAACTCTCTCACTTCATCCCATAGTGTCCCAGGTTCTGCTTCATCTCACTCTAGTATTCCTTAATGCTTTTCAAGTGAGGGTCTATAAATAGCTGGGGCCAAAGCTTTTAGTAAGAGCCCCTTTCACTCTGCAAGTTTCCCTGCTCTGACCCAGGGTTCGATGAGTCTTTGTGGAAGCTACTTGAGAGTTTTAATTTCCTAGGAGTGACCGCAAACCGACTTTCCAACTTGGTTTCGGCACCTAGGTCAACAGACTTCTTCCTCGAAGATTCCAGTTTTATTTTTGATATTTTATCGAGAATAGGAGTTAAACCACTCTTCACTTTTGAAGCTGAATTGTCTTCAGACATTACTGATTTCACTGAACTATTTATGCGGAAACTCTGAAAAGTTTTAGTCAAGCTGAATTTCTAATTGGAGGTCTCAGGACCTCTAATATCGGGGAGAGATCCTTTGTAAATGCAAGCCGAGTTTTCATTGAAGGGGTCTGAAGTTGCTTTTTTAATGGTTTCAGTTATGGATTTCCCTAAAAGTATTATGCATTAATAATTACCTTAGTATTTTCAATGGTTTTCTAACTATAATTACTGGTTTTCGATGACTACTTTCACCCCCTTAGAACTTTCGCTCCATGAATTTAGATTGGAGTGCTGACATGATTCTTTGGAGTCTAGGATATTTCTTAAACCCCTATCTTACCTTAGGTCCTATAAAGCTTTTAATTGCAAAATTGCTAATTGCTTACGAAATTGACTTAACCATACCGAATTTTCCACTTTTAATATTTCCAACCTTTTAATTACAATTTTTAGAAAACCCTAAGTCAAATGAATTTGAAACCTTCTCTAATTATTCCCCAACATTTTCGATTTTTTCCAGGTGTAAGCTCTCTGAGAATTTTGAAGATGAAGAATCAGAACTTTGATCCATTTTGAGGAGCATTTTCCCATACAAAAGTTTGTCATCGCTAGCGAGGATCATGCTATCATTTTGCAACCTTTTTTATCGCTTCTGTAATTTTGCAGAATCTCGATGCATATCTTTAATGTTGAAGCTCCATTACTTTGAGGGCATCGAGTCCGATCGTAAGTTGCTCTCATCAACTGAAATGATAACTGCATCCTCATATAAGAACTGAGCCAACAACCTGCTAATCCAGAGCCTCTTCTCATTGAAGTTCGAGTCTCTATACTTTGTATTAGCAGCCTGAGTTTTCCCATATCTTAGATGGAACTTATCTCACAGAATCTTTTGAAGAGTGGTAACGCAAGGCACCTTAATAGCTTACACTCTGGCTTGTTTGAGCCAGGTTTAATAAATAATTATGAAGCTTCTATCCTGTAACTTCGTAAATTCCGTTCTGTTTTAGGTAGGCCTGGATAGAATCAAGCAAGAGCTAGTTCCCACAAACCCCTTTTCTACCCACTTTCTTTTGTGGTTCAGGATCAAGAATCTTATGCTTGACCTCGTACTTAAACTTTTCGATAGTCTTATATACAACATCCACATCCATCCTCAATTTCTTAGCCACTTGACGAGGCTTTAATTGTTCGTTATAGTATAGATTAATAACCTCTAATTTCTTACATGCGAGCTTAGCTTCTCTTTTCTTCAAATAAGGATTGCTAATTAACTTCTAGGATTTGCCTTTTTATTTCATTGTCTCGTTGAGTGCATCTATTAAATTTTGACTGCCTCTAAGAGCTCCTCGTTACTCATCAACTTTACATCCTCCTGTAATATTTTTGCTTGTATCGCTTCCTTAATTATTCATAACTTGTTTATTCCTGATTCTGGCAAGTCGAAAACTTTGAAGGTAAGCTTCAAGGAATTAGCAAAGCTCATCATCATTTTATATGTAACAAATATCAACATTGCTAGCTAAATATTCTTGAATTTTTTCTTAAGGAAGTTTTATGATTGCTCCACCTGTAAGCTTCTAGATTTGTAAAGGGACTTCACCACTGTTTTAACAGTTATCCAGAATTGTATGTGAACTTTGTTGACTAAATAACGTTTGGTAATAATTTACCAAGCACGACAGGAGTCCATTTAACAATAGATTTCTCTTAAGCCTTAACTTTGCTTGGCTTGATTTCAGTCAGGGCATTAGTGATGAGAAACTCGTCGCTCAATATTTAATTCTGTGAGCAAGAAACTCCTGAATAAGACGCATCCTTAGATTCTTCTTAAGTGTGCTATTATATTTGCTGCCTAGGGGTATTAGTTCTTTAGTCCCTCATTTATTATTAGCTTTTATCTTTATAGCTAAGCTTAATCAAAATTATTTAATTAAAATTATTAAGGATATTTGGATACATTGTTTATAATTCTATTAAAAAGAAACAATGACACATCACTCTCTCATTGGAAACGTAAAATTCAAACTCATACCGACAGATATTGATAAGATTATCTATGCCTACAAGGAAGGAGACTCTGCTCTTTAAATTGCATAGCTCTACACTCTCTAATACTAGAGTCATAAAGCGCCCCTTTGTACTTTTTCAGGGACAGTATTTGAGTTTTTATGTTCTCATGACACTGAAGGGATCAAAGTTGTTCATCTGTTATCTTGATAGCCTTATAAAAAACAAACCCTAGTTGAGAAGCCGTACTTTCAACTCTTTGTGAAGATTGTCTATGCGATTTTCTTAAATAAGCTCTAGAACCCCTTATTAAATACAACTCCGACAAAGTAGTTTACACTTGTTTAGCTGGACCCTGTAATTTTCTAAGATATGGTCGACAGTAAATCCTTAGATGGAGTCCAATTTGAATTGATTCAAGCTATACAAAACAAGGAAATTACTTAGAGGCATACCCGACTTTAGAATCTTAAGTATACAAAATATAGGAAAGGAGAAAAATTTGACATACCCATCAGATAGACAAACTGTTTGCTCTGCTGACTTAGAACTCCTTACCCACACTGTTAAAGCCCAAGATGTTTAAAATTGTAAGCTCATAAAAAAAGAAGAAATTTCCAGTTTCGATGACTTGATTAAAGATTAAGAAGTTGACAATCCAAATCCAGGATATATAAATATATCTTTGGAAGATGATTTAGACGAAGATATTGGAGATGGTAACTATATCTCTAATTAGGATGATTATATTCGAAGTATGCAGTTTAAAAAACTCTTGACCAACAGTGATATTTTCAGTAAGAAGTAAATAAAGACCAAAAGTCCTAATTGATTTTGAGTTAGATGAAAAATAATAACAATTCAAATATCAACCCTCTTTTCTCGTAAAAGATGATAAAGATCATCTTGAAGAACTGGAGAACAACTTAGACCTCAATACGTTCAATTAAACTGTGAGAGGCATTTCAGATTACCAATATTCGCAGTAGCGATTACCAAATCAAGAAGGACAGATGATTTAATTATACCAAGAAACTCAAATGTCAGATTACCAAAGTAAAATTGAAAATTTTTAAACTAAGCCACGCACTTGGGAAGAATAATAGATTTTAATAAAAGACTTAATACACAGCTTCTTAGAAATTGTCAAGGCAAGCCCTTACTGTAATTACTGGTTTTGCTAAGCCACTTATAAAAACACCAGGTTAAGATTCTTTGATGAGTTGAAAGTTCTTACTTCTAACATAGAAGAACTGAAGGAACAAAGAGAAATCATGCAAGAAAATGGGAAAAGTAAATCGAAAATTTCGAGATAAGTGAACAATCAGAGCAAAGAAAAATTATCATATGAACAGCTGCGACTGAAGAAAACTTCAGGCATGATAACTCCAAATAAATACCACTAAATTAAAGAAAATAAAGAGCTAATTGAATAACAAAAGCAACCACAGAAACCATCAAAGCCCACAGCCTTTACCAAGGATTTCAAACACGGTTCTGAGATTAAAAATAATGGAAGAGGGAAGATAATAAGGAGAAGAAGTCACTCTCCCGCTTATACGTATCGCCACTATTGAATGAGGATAGTGAGGAAGATACAATACTCCATCGCTTTCACATAATTGATTTCCCTCTTCCAAGTTTCACAGATAGCGAAATAGTTCATATTAAGAGCACTCTTGGCTATGCTGTCAAACTCTATAAATACATTGAAAACGACTGCGACTCATATAAAAAAGCTATGTTCACAGGATCACCTTTTTTTCAATGCAATAGACATCGCCTTATGCATACCTCCTTTAGGTATCAAGTTTCTCCAGGATCAAATAAAACCAAATTCTTTCAGAATAGAAATTACAAGCAGGCCTTCAACACAGATTATTATTTCAAGCCAGAAATCTGCAATTAACCCGAAAACTACTCATACGCCAACGAACTTCTCGGGCTGCTTAATATACTCTGTGATGGTCCAGTCTACAATGATTTGAGAGCCACCTTTATGATGCTGGCTGCATTTTATTCTTCTGAGCCTGAATAAATAACAAGTGACTACTTTCTGAACCCTTTTAATTTCCCTTTAAGATAAGTGCTCCATGCTCTGGTCTTCAATTATAAGTTGCAGCCTTTAAAGTCACAATATTCCATGAGGTAGATTATACAAAAAACAACTTGTCAGCCTTTCCATCGATATTTGAACTTAGCCATAAGAATCTAAACACTCTTAGTGAACGCGTCTATGGAGAGGGCTCTGTGGTTATCGAGGTTGTTTATTTTCATGATAATAATCCAATCCCTCGGTCTGAGTTTGTGGTGTTAAGGGAGGACGAAGACTACTTTTTTGTTGCCATGTCAATGAAGAGAGGTATCATTAAAATACCCTAACTTTTCACCAATAAAAAAGGCAAAGAACAGGAATATGTTATTAACTTGATCGATGAAATCCTAAATGATGAGGCTTTTTAAATTGGGCTTAACATGCCAGTTTAGCTGAGGTTTTATTCGGTAACTTTATAAGACACACCTCCTCCCACCACTATGCTTGGAACCCCTGCGAGCTACTAATGCAGACTTAGAAACTTTTGGGTCAAGTTTTTTAATTGGTAAGTTTTGTTATTATTTAACTTTTGTAGCTACAATGTCACGGAGCTGGAATATTGCGTTGCAGATATTTCCAAAGAGGAAAGTATATGTTCATGCTTGTCGATAAGATGGTCTCTAAAGTCTAGAAGAAATTTAAATTGTACGATAATGTGCAATACCCTTACTGTGACATATTAGTCTAAACTAAACCATCTTACAATGCTCTTAGGATGATCAAACAAAAGATTGTCAATTTCGGTAAGCTTAATTATTTTTAACCATAAAGGTAAAAATGAAACGTAAGAGGAATATGTGAAACATATGGATGGAAAGCACAATGAATTCAACATTGATTTCTGTTTAGACACTATCTTATAAGCTGGCCAACTTTATAAGGACGTGAAATAGGTTTTCAAAGGGAGGTTATCCCAATGAGTATAAGAAGTTTAATGAGCTTATTGATGAAATTACTAATTCAGCATAGCTAGTAATTAATAAGAATGTTCCTGGCATGCCCGTTATACTAAAGCACTTGTAATTATTATACTTTTCTAACAATATTACATACAGATAAACCGAAACTAGAAAAATACGAATAATCAGTAAAACGTCTAAGAAATTGAGTTAAACTATGAGATCCCTTATGACTTAAGATATAATATAATGAACATTTTAATGTGCTCTAAGCAAAGGCAATACATCAATAGATACTATTCTTTATTGGACCTCAAGAGATTCGATTAATAAAACAACGAAATAAAGTAGAACGATCCATTCATTCCATAAAGTCACGATCTCCCTAGAAATCCTAAACTTAGACCTCCATTCCATGAATACCAGTATTTGCGTATTTTCTTGAAGGCCTAGAAATTC
>ARYC01004691.1:0-16723 GCA_000711775.1 Oxytricha trifallax
TAATTGTACCTCAAAAATAATTTATACGAAAAACTTGCTTTTATTATTATAAATTACATTTTTATTTATAAAAAATTAATTAATTGAAATACATTATTCGAGAAAAAAATGAAAAATACTTATAATAGACATTAAAAGGATTTTATTTCAAAACTTACCTTGATACAATCTATGATATAAACAACATACATTAGAATGAAATAAAATGCGACCATTTGAATCTAGAGGAATGCTTTAATGGGAAGTACGGTGTGTTCTTTCCATTTAAATTGATTAACGTGAGAAAAACTATTACTAAAATGAATAAAATAACTATGAAACATCTTGAAAACCTAAAAAACACAACATAAGCTAACTTGAAGTATAATAATTTGATTAAGAGGAAGCTTTATCAAAGGTGCTATCTGAAAACAATTCACCCTCTTCATTTTTAAGATAAAATTATCAGTATCATGGTATAAAGTTAATAGTTGCAGAAAGAAATATTTTGACATTACTTAAGTAGCAGGAAATATAAAATAATTACTTAGAAACCTGTGCGAAAGTTGATGAATTAAACTTATGAAGGTTAAAGTTTAAAATTTCAAACAATTTATTGCATACTTAAATAAATTTAAACTATTTCTAAATATTATTAGATAAGATAATAACTGTAGGTAATTAAAATACAAAACTGCAAATGGACCGAGCATAAAATGCAAGTCTGTTATTCACCACTCAACTCAGAATCATTTTTCTTTGTCCTCTACTGTTGCTTCTTCCTCATTTAGTTTCTTGTTCTAAATATTCTCCTCCACATCTCTTGGCTGGTTGTCGGTCTCTACCTTATCTTTCTAATCATCGAATCTTATTCTATCTGTAAGTTTCCACCCGAAATCTTGTGCATCCTGGATGAGCTTTGGTTTGGCGCTTCCCCCATTTATTGGCTACCTCTATCCTATCTCCTTCCTTTTTTGTGGATAAAGGTAGTTCTCTACCTCTGCTTGAATTTCTTCTATTTTACTGAATAGTCTATTCTCGTTCGCTTGAGTTTCTCCAAGTTCCATTCTGTTGTTGTTGTTCAATAATAGATCATCCCAATTGTTGATTTGAGATCTCATGAGAGTCGTTTTTTCCCACCTCTCATCATTTACTATTTGCCAGATGCTTTCGTTTCTTTTCTAAGCGATGTACTCAGTATCTGCAGTACTGACCGTGATTCCTGATTTTCCGATATCCAGTTTCATATGGCCAACTTCTTAATTAAATGCCAAGTAGTACCTCTGCATATTAACCAATCCTTTGCAAATATCTAAAACACAGGTTCCCCTTCTAGCTCCATCAATAAGTGATTTGCAGGTAGGATTGACATCACCCCTCAGTAAATACTGTCCTTAACAAAGTTGATATCAAGCTTGCTCATTACTTTGTTCACCATGAACTTCTTCCCGACCGTCATGAAAAAATTGAGCTCGTTCAAGTGCTTTTAGATTACTTCTAGACTCCAAACCTACTTTCTGGAATCAAACATTTCAATTTCTTGAGTGTTCTCAGTGATTTTCAAAATTATCCAGTTCATAAAATTCTTGATTCCTCTTTGGCAGCTCACTGGGATTAGGATGCTTATAATATCTTCCTATTCTCTCCAAAATCTACTGTTGTCAATTTTCCTGTTTGAAGAAGTGATAGATTTCTCCAGTTGCACATTTCCCATGTCATTCATGACTATTGATGGTAATACAAGGAGCGTGATCTTCTGCTCGTTGATTTGAGCTTCCTCTACCTGTTTTATGCAAACCTCAATTGTATGTTCTTAAATGCGTTTCCCTAGAATTATATCCTCATGATGCATATCTTCGTTTATAGTTCTCCAATTGTCTTGTTGGATTTCTGTCTACATTTTCCAATCTCTGGTTCCTCTCCTTCTCAAATCTTCTCTATCGTTGAATCTTCTGACAAAAGTTTTCTCCATCTTGTTTCTAGTACTAAGTCAACAGACAATAGTCACAAGTCTGGTTGAGACTGGGGACCATCCTTTCTTCGTATGTATGATCCTGTAAAATTCTTAGCAGATTACTTCTTTAGGTCAACTAAGTGCTTGAACTTCATCTAGTCAGCTTGTATGCATAGTGATCCATCAATGTGTACATTGAATTAAGTTCTCTGCATCTATGGTTGATATATCTTCTTGCTCGGGTTAGATTACCTTATCTTCAGTCTACTCTTGAACACCATTTTTATGCTTAAAGGAACTTTTTGATGATTATTCTCTCTGATTCCTAGGGCCTCCTAGTCCTTTCTTCTATCTCTGAGGAGGTACCTTACCCTCTTTTTTTTCTCTTCAAGACTCATTTTTGTACTGATCTCTTTGGTACCTCCGGTTCTACCATAGTTGATTTGCACTTATATAGTCCGCGAATAGGAAAATTATTTTTATGTTCTTCCATCATGTTCATTTTTAGTTTGTTATTTAATATTACTGCCTTCTTTTTTAATTTCTAAAATTAATTATTGAATTCTTATTTTTCATAATTTATTTTAAGTGTTATATAATAATTCAATAAATAAAACACAAATAAACTCTTTGAAATGAAAATCATTACAACATCATCTTAAAAGAAGTCGGTCTTAGAGGATATTCTTTTGCTTCGCTATGGAACTTATATCCAACAAAGCTTTTCCAAACTTATTCTTACACTCAGTGATATTGCCAAGACTTTGAATGTTTCCCTGAGATTTGTCTGAACTGAATGCAATCTGAAGAAGCAGGGTTTGGACGATAAATTGAACCTCTAAAAAAGTAAAAAGCGCAAAATGGCCTAACAAATTAAAGAATTTATAATCGCAGAAGAAACAATAAGAGCATGGAAAGGATTTTCTCTCCATACCAGAGCTAAACTTTTTCATAGACTCCACCCTGACTTAAGCATTCTGCCCTCTCAACTTTAATACATTTACAAGCATAAAAAAAAGCCAGATACAAAGTAATGAGATCCACCCTCCAGATTAAATTAAAAACAAATATTAGCACATAAAATAAATGAAAGTTGAAAGGCTTTCTTAGTTTTTAAGCATGATAGACCAATGCAAGAAAATTATAAATGTCGATGAAGTCAACTTTAAACCATACGTAGTTTCTCATCGTTCATTGGCAAGAGAGGGCTAGAAATAGATAGTTCACAAGGAAGGACTCAAACTTAAGACATTTGCATAAATATTGGCTGTAATCAGGGAAGTTGACTTGAGGGCTACTACACAAAGCTCAAGTCTATCAGGATGGGCGATATGAAAGCGATGATTGAATACCTTTAGCTTTAAAAAAAAAACAATGACGTTGTCATAATCGTTAAAATTTTTGATTAGGAAATATTAGATAGTTATATTGTAGGAATACATTCGATTTGGGAAAATGAATTAAAATCAAATTAATTAAATATTAAAATCATAGCATTTATCAAATTCAAAGGAGCTCATAATTCAAATCTAACTCGTTTCTTCGGTAGATCCCGCAATTTTATCTGAATTTTACTAATGGTAATATTCCTGAATCATCCTAGAAAGAGATATTTTGATTTTGAGCTAACTACCAAAAACAGTAAAAGTGGTTTTTCTCGCTTAGGATAAGAGATAAAAATCATTATACAATAACAACCACCGTCTTTTTTTTAATGCTCTATCCAGAGAGTATAATATTGCTAGGGTTTGGAGACATTTTCCAAAAATATAACTGAAGGTAATTAATAATTAATTAATTGTTATTTTAATTCATTTTCACAAATCAATGTATTCCTACAATAATAATTTTCAAGCGCATCACCAACTTTTTAAAAGTTAATAACGCATTACCAACTTTAAAAAAGTTGGTGATGCGTCAATAAAATATATAAATATTAAAATCTATATAAAATGCTAAAAATCTCATCTTTACTCATATAAAATATTAAGACTATACTTCTGATATACACAAATAATGCTAATATAGCTATAAGGAAGTTATATAATAGAGAGTTTAATATTTTAATTTCTAATTAGTCATTTACAAACTATTCTTTTTTAACTTAAGCTTGATTCTATATAGAATTAATTATAATCAATTTGTAATGGAACTTTATTCTATTAAGATCTTATAAAATAAAATTTGTGGATAAGAAACTATTATAATGATAAGTCCATGAATCAAAATTATTCCTAATAAAAATGTTAAGAATATATTTAGAATTAGTAAAATTTTAAAAAGAATTATTTGATTCCTTAATTTACAAGAACATTAAGTGTTATTGTTTTATACTCAAAGATTTCAATTAATGTAAAATTTAGCTATATGTAAATTAAATAGGTCATTATAAATTATTAATTAATATGAAAATGCTTAAATAAGGTTTGCGTGCTTACAATAAACTTATATATTAAAAATATTTATCATTTAAATGGCATTAATTTAAAATCAATGAAAATGGAGTTTTATATGGAAACCTTAAGATTGTCCATTTTTAAAAACTAAGAATTTTAACTGATATTTAAAAGAAAGAATGACGTGTCAATTTGGACAACTTGAGAGCCACCATAGCAAAATAGTTTTAAAATAACTACAAGAAAGCAAATGGAAATGCTTATTCAACGCCCCATACTCCCCAGAATTTAATTGCATTGAGGAGGTGTTTTCTTATATCAAGAAAGCGTACAAGCAGGAGTTAATTGCGCATGATTTAAAGGTGAGTGAAACCCACCACTCTAAAGCCATAAAAGACTCTATTGAAAGTGTTCAGCGAGACATGATGAGAAGGGTGTTTAAAAGACATTATATAAAAATGAAAGATTATTAAGCGGAAACACAATTAGCTAATGAGCAAGTGAGGATAATAATTTATAGAATGCGATCACTCGCCAAATTCATTTTGCGGTCTTCTGCTCTTGGGAGACTCTTGAGCTATGGGTACGTCTCTCGACTAGGCGCTGACTTTTCTTTTACTTTCTATTTCTTATTTGTATACTTGTAAAAGTAAGTTCATTAATTTTCAATATTAGTTTTAATGGAATATAAAATTCCTCGAAATTTTTGTGGTGTTTTTTAACCAATGGATGGTTAATTTTCACCACTATTTTTTTATAAAAGCTTTTTATTCACTCTTTATCAATCTCCATTATTATTTCATTAAAAATAACCTTTTAACTAATGCTAAGTATCTATGTTTCTCTCGATACTATGTCCTTATCCTACAGATACCTAATTGAAACTTTAAATCTCCCATATTTATTACACTTCCTAGTAATTTAAATATTAAATTTAACTTAGTATCTCCTACTAATGGGTACATCTACACATTTTCTAAATAAAAATGTTAGGTTTTAATAGATTTTATAATTAAAACTGAGTTTTATTAATTTTCAAGCTATTTCAAAATTTATTTGTGACTTTTTTATATAAGTTTTATTCTAAAATTCAAAATAATAAAACATAAAACTTAAGTTATCTATCACTCAAGCATTTTTATAGTAGTTATAATTATTGAAATTTTATTATAAACTAAAAAACAAAAATAAAAAAATTTCATTAATATAAAATTGACTTTATTCATGCATAGATTAGATTTTATTCTTTGTAATATTTATAAAAAAAATTAATTAAATTAATGAATTTAAAAGGAATATTTTATAGGTTTTAAATGGTTTCTTAATATAAAATTCAAATATAATTTCTGATCAATATATATTCTAAGTATTATAATTAATTTCAATTTAAAATAGGAAGACTTGCTCATGAATCATAATATAAGATCAGAATTTAAATATTTCCAAATATAACTAAAAAATTTAATCATAGATAGTCAAATGGAAAGATAAGCTGTCCATGGTCATGATACAAAAGAGTTTCTTTTTGTCACGATTCAGATCAAAGAATGACTGGGTTAATTTTCTAAGATTCAATAGTAAGATTATAATTTATCAACACTATAGATGGTTACTATATACCAAGTGAAGAGCATGTACCATGAGATTATTAAAAACTTTTTATCAGGAAATAAAAATCTATTAAAATCAGTGGAAGTAGTTAAGCTCAACGTTCCATACTATGAAGATTTGTCAGTGAAGAATGTATTTGAGCAAGTTAAGGAAGACCAAGAAATTATGAGATTCATAAATTACTATGCAGACTATAAAGCTTTGCCAGATAGAAAATATTTCTATGGGATACTCGGCACTCTATAAACAATTATCTATCCACTAATAAAATATGCTAACAGAGTTAGAAATAATTGAGATACTTTAGAGGGAAAAAAAGAGAAAATATAGATTAAGGATGATGTATATAAGGAGTTGCAAGGAAAATCATTCTTTTCAAGCAATAAATATTTTTTTAATTTAATTCGTTTAATAGAATGAAAAACCAAGGCATTGTCTATGCTAAAATAAAAATTAAAACCGCAATTATAGAAGAAATAAAGAGAGTACCATGAAATATCGATCTCATTTCCAGAATACAAATAGGAAATAGAAAGTAAAAGAAAGGTCAGCGCCTAGTCAAGAGACGTAGCCATAGCTCAAGAGTCTCCCGAGAGCAGAAGTCCGCAAAATGAATTTGGCGAGTGATCGCATTCTATAAATTATTATCCTCACTTGCTCATTAGCTAATTGTGTTTCCGCTTAATAATCTTTCATTTTTATATAATGTCTTTTAAACACCCTTCTCATCATGTCTCGCTGAACACTTTCAATAGAGTCTTTTATGGCTTTAGAGTGGTGGGTTTCACTCACCTTTAAATCAAGCTCAATCAACTCCTGCTTGTACGCTTTCTTGATAAAAGAAGACACCTCTTCCATGTAATTAAATTCTGGAGAGCATGGGGCGTTGAATAAGCATATCCATTTTCCTCATTGTAGTTCTTTTAAAACTATTTTGCTATGGTGGCTCCTCAAGTTGTCCCAAAATATGACAACGTCATTGTTTTTGTTTTAAAGCTAAAGGTACTCAATCATCGCTTTCATATCGCCCATCCTGATAGACTTGAGCTTTGTGTAGTAGCCCTCAAGTCAACTTCCCTGATTACAGCCAATATTTATGCAAATGTCTTAAGTTTGAGTCCTTCCTTGTGAACTATCTATTTCTAGCCCTCTCTTGCCAATGAACGATGAGAAACTACGTATGGTTTAAAGTTGACTTCATCGACATTTATAATTTTCTTGCATTGGTCTATCATGCTTAAAAACTAAGAAAGCCTTTCAACTTTCATTTATTTTATGTGCTAATATTTGTTTTTAATTTAATCTGGAGGGTGGATCTCATTACTTTGTATCTGGCTTTTTTTTATGCTTGTAAATGTATTAAAGTTGAGAGGGCAGAATGCTTAAGTCAGGGTGGAGTCTATGAAAAAGTTTAGCTCTGGTATGGAGAGAAAATCCTTTCCATGCTCTTATTGTTTCTTCTGCGATTATAAATTCTTTAATTTGTTAGGCCATTTTGCGCTTTTTACTTTTTTAGAGGTTCAATTTATCGTCCAAACCCTGCTTCTTCAGATTGCATTCAGTTCAGACAAATCTCAGGGAAACATTCAAAGTCTTGGCAATATCACTGAGTGTAAGAATAAGTTTGGAAAAGCTTTGTTGGATATAAGTTCCATAGCGAAGCAAAAGAATATCCTCTAAGACCGACTTCTTTTAAGATGATGTTGTAATGATTTTCATTTCAAAGAGTTTATTTGTGTTTTATTTATTGAATTATTATATATCACATAAAATTAATTATGGTTATAATCTTTTCATTTTATACTCATAGCATATCATTCATGATTTTGATTATCAGTTTCTTTATTTACTTCTGTTGCGTATCAATTTCAGCTGCTTTTATTTGTTGTTTTTTATATATGTTGTTTTGAATAACTCCATGATTTTTTTTATAGTATCCATTTGCCACCAACTCTCTTATTCTGTTGTCTAGCCATATCATATTAGCTTTTTCCTCTATTTGAGTGTTGTTGTCTAGGTCAATTAGTTTGTGATTCCATCTTTAATATCTGATTAGAATTTTAAACATCTTTAATATCTAAAAGTTATTATAATTTTTAAGGTCCGTTGCCTACTTTAAAAGTAGATAACGCATTACCTACTTTTTCAATGTAGGTAACGCATATAAATAGTAATTTAATTAAAAAAATTCTTTTATTAATTTAAGTATCTGATATAATTATTTAATGATAATTTGATTAGTGTATATAAATATGCTTATATTTTAAGATTATTTTTATTCTGATAGTAAATCAAGAAATTTTAAAATTCCTTCTCAGCTTTCATTTTTCTATATTATATTTATTTACTTTATATTTAATGTTCTAAATAGAATTTTAACAACTAGAAACTTGAATAGAATTTTGTTCTAAGTATCTTTAAATAATGAAAAATTTTGATAAAAAAATCTTATAAGACATATTTATGAATCTAATTTTAAACTATTTACAATTTTATAATTCCATTAAACAAAACTCTAAATGGAAATATATTTGAAACCTTAATTTTATGTTAGTTTTTATTAGTAACATAATTATATTAAATTTATAAATTAAAGAAATCACCTAACAAGCTGAAAGATATAGTAGCACACAAGCTACATAAAATTTAATTTAAGATTGTAAGATATAATCTATATATTGTAAAAGTAGCAGTTAGTATTGAAATATATTTTTTCATATATAATAATGTTAGAGTTTATTTTACTTAGAATATTGATATATTTTAGGCTTAACTCTTAAGTCAAATATACTATTGACAAACAAATTCTTTTGCGAGAAGCTAAAAGATGGATTCCTCTCTACTTAAGAATACCTAGCTGGGTCCCTTGCTCCATTCATGAGGTTGCAGTTTTTCATATGTAGGGTGTTTACGAAAGTCTTGTGAACGTTACAATAGTGGCTCATACCGTAGCAGACTACAGTACTTCCTTAGCTCATTGGCATCATTGTATCTATAACATTTTTGGTTATAAAAATATTCTTATTCTTCCCAAGGTCTTATTTACTCTGATGTACTTCGTCCTTGGCCATCTTGGATACAATGAATTTGTCCAAGTTAGAGTTTACTTTTTTCATGTATTTCAAAACCAGTTATTCGATAATTTCTCTTGTCCCATTCTCCTTAAGTTGGGTGACGTTCCTTAAGATTTTTTGTTGATGTCTCTTGGGGTTTTGAAATCATTCTTTTTAATTGTAACTCTATTTTTGTGTATCTTGTTGCTACAAGTGGTTTGTATTTGAAGATGACTAGTCATTTTATTTTAGCAAACCAATATTGTATCACAAATTGTGGGGTTACTTGATTTGTAAGATTCTGTTAGAACTTAGTTTGCTTTTTTATTCCTTCCCATGTATTTCTTAGTGATGTTTTAATGTCAAGGCAAATTTTCATGCCTAAGTATTTGATTTCCTGTACTTTTGAATTCCTTAAACCTCACTTATTACCAAAAATTCTTTAGAATCAGTCAAAAACTGAGTTATTTTATATTGAGTATTAGATTATGAGATTTTTAAATCTCTCTAAATTATTCTATTACTCTTTCAATTGTTAAATGTTTTTTACGTTTATAAGTAAGTCAACTGCAAATGCTAGTAGTTTGCCTTATCTTACTAACGATTTTAATTCTGATAATGAGAAGATCATTTTTTGTATATAAATATTGAATAAATAAGATAATCTGCTTTGCTGAGCTGCTCCTCTTTGAGCATGTATTTCTTCTCCTTCATATGTTATACTGTTGTTCTTATAAAATGCCTCAATTAATCTTATCATTTTGATGTCGAAATCCTTTATTTGCTCTTTGTTATAGGTTGCTCATCAATTTGTCTCTCTAGACTCAATCGTATGCTTATCAAAGGTCGATGAACAAGTAGGCCTCTCTACATTTGCTTTTCCTCTTAGACATTTTGATGTGTTCTAACAATCTTATCAGGTTAATATATGCTTTTGTTTTCATTGAATTCATTCTGGTTGTTACCTGTTGTAATTATTTCGCTCTTCTGGTCTTGTATTTTGTTTACATTGACCTTTTCAATATTTCTGCTTTAATGTAAGTTTACGACAATCGGTCTTGTGTTGTTTATTCCCTTGGTTTTTGCTTAACATGACCAGTCTGCCTTCTTTTATATATTGGGGAAGGTCCCCTAATTGATCCATTTTACTATAGTTTAAACTACAGTTCTTTTAAGGTATTCCGATTTGCAAGCATTTTTTCCATCGAATCCATTCTATCCAATTGCTTTGTTGAAATTACACTCTGTGATTCATTTGTCCTCAATAGTTTCCTCATAAAATCTTTTTCCATTCTATTCATTTTATATTGCTGTGTCTGCTTGCTTTTTTATCACTTGGTCTTGAATTCTTTCATCAGCGTAAAAGTAGTTGTTAAACTCCACTACTTGTCTCGAAGCATGTTCTCTTGGTTATACTCTTTCTTATTCAATTTTCAAACCTTTAATTGGCTGCGATTATTTATGCTTTTTAGAAAGTCTTTTTACTAAGTAATAAAATCCCTTCAAGTCATTTCTATATAAGCAATGTTAAATGTCTATAATGCATCAATCAATTGCTGTTTTGTATCTTAGTATAGGCTATTTTAATTCTTGATGTTATTCTTAACAGCTCAATATGGTGGTTATAGATAACAATTCTTCGTTTAACTCTGCTTTTCTTGTTTTCTTTCAAAGCAATTTCTTTTTGGCATTTCAAGATCTTCTGGTCTCATGTCTTGATTTTTTTTATGAATGTTCTCCAGCACTTTTTCCTGACATCACTAATTCTTACTATCTTTTCCGTGTCAGTAATTTTCAGGTTGTTATTCATAAATTTTCATCAATAACTTTACTTGGACCAGATTGTGATATGTAAGTCTCAATTTATAAAGTTTCCATTCACTTGTTACCGAAAATATTTGGTTAAGTTTTTAATTGATTGCGCTAATCCCTCTTTTTATAGGCTTTTACTAAAATCATCTAGGGGAAAGTTAAAGCCACCCATTACTATTATTCTTTGTTTGCTGCATTTATATTTAATTGATCTAATCATGAATATTACTCTATTCAGGAGATCTTTTCATTGTTGGAGTATGACGGTAAATAAATTGCAATCATTTGAACTGGGAATCCTCCTGCGGTAATTATGTTCCACGTTAAATACCTTTTAATGATTTTAACAGTTTTCATTTTGTATATTTCACTATTTAAAGTGAGTCATCTTCCATTTCTTGCCAGCTGTGTTCACGTTATATTTTGATTGTTTAATCCAACAATTCTTTGTGAGAGCGATAAAATCTTGTTTCCTATCTTCTAATTCCTTCAACATTGAGTCTTGTTTGAGTTTTGAGTTCAATCCTCTGACGTTTTACAGACAAATTTTTAGTTCATCATTTAAGCAATTATCTATCTTTTGTTGCTAATGGTCTCTGTTCTTCTTCAACTGCGCTAATACTCACAAAATCTTTCATTTCTTTTTACCCAACCTTCTGAGGCCTTTATGGTTTAAAGAAATGGAGCTGTTGGATGTTGTCTAATGTGACAGTGTATTTGTTTTAGTCTTTGAAGTTATATTTACTATCCTCAAAATTTAAGTAAATTCTCTTCTGATTTGTTTTTTGCTGCTTTGAATATTTAATGTAATCTTGGATGGATTTCTGCTATTGTAGTTTTACCTCTTCTTTTTTCTATGTAAATCGGCAATCTTCTCCTCAAGTTTGTTCCTACTGTACCTTATATCTGACGCCCGCTAATCCGCCCTTTTAATTTCTCAAATAAATTATATTTAATAAAATAATTATATTAATTCTTTAACTTATTGAGCCTTGCAAAAGCAAAAAGAAACAAGAAATTATGCTTAATACTCTAAATTAAATAAAAAGCGAGAAAAAATTATCGCTTTTAGAATGCTGTAGAGCATGGGATCCACAATGGTCTTGGCACTAAGACAAATTGCTTCCCAAAAATATATATAAATTTTTAAAATGTCCTACATTTTTACAAATCAATTTTGTAACGTGACTCCTTCGAGGAGCTGGTAAACACGTGTATTCTAAATATTGAAAATGAGGCGAGCAAAATTACAACATTTGAGGGCGTGCAACAGCCTTGGCAACACCGTTGTCTTCGCACTAATACAAATTATTACAAACTAAATAATTTTATATTATACATTTCCTCCAATTTCTTAAAATTATTTTTAACATACTGCACTTTATGGCATTAAGAATATCTTAATATTCTGTATATATCAAAGTCATTGTTGCAGTTTATTTCTTCATTTTTTTATTTTAAAATTAGTACTTTATGATAAATTTAAATTTAGAATAAAATATTGACATTTTTTATTTTAATAGTAATACACTTAAATATAAAATTTTGAAAATATACATATTACTAATTGCATTTTCTAAGACGTTTCGTATCTTTTGTTATTTATTCATTCACTATTTTTAAATAATATTATGAAGTTTCAATGTAATTATATTTCTTACGATCGTCTTAAACATGAAGTTATCATTAGGATCATTAGGAATTCTATAAAATCTATTAATTCAACAATGACTTAAAGGTAAGTATTCAATTTTATATTATAAAAAATTATAACTCTAAAATAATAAGAAAATATGTTTTTTACTAATTAGATGTTATAGTTAAATTTATTTTATTTCAATTTTTTGAATTAGCCAGAGCTTGATCATTTTATTTTCTGTCTCTTTGATATATTGGAGACACTCAATTTCTTTAATGTATATAAAGATAATTATATTATTTGTTTGTTTTATTATTGAATAAATTCAACTATTTTTATTTATATTTAATTTATGATCGATATCATTATACTTATCCTTTTCTTCTCTGTACTGTAGATATCTGCAAAAATTTTAAAGTCTTTTCCACTTCTTTTGACACCTCCTGCTTTGAAATTTTTGATTTAATAATAACAGAGCATTCCTTTTCTATTCTAAAATTAATATTATGAGTAAATGAAGTACTTGAGTAGTATGACAAGGCACCAAAATCTTATAGAACCCTTTATTTATCTCAATATTTTAAGAATTTACTTCCTCAATATGACCTTACATCCTAAACTACTTCTATGAATGTACTAAACCTAATAAAAGCTCAGTCCTCAATGTGTAGGTCGTTAGTGGGCGGCTATAGCTATCAACATTCAAATCTTACAAGAAAATTTGAGGTAATTGTATGAATAGCTCTTCGTATTAATTCTATCTTTTTGATGTTCTTTTGTTTACTATTTGAATTTGGTTAGGGTTTGTTATGACCTGAAAATTATGTTCATTGAGAAATTTAAATTTTTTAATAGAATTATAATAGGATCCTAATCATTCATTTAATACTAAAATTGGCAATCCGGCCAATGGGAGACAGTCAATCAATTTAATGGTAATTTAATTAACTTAATATAATTATTAAGTCTGTAAGACTATAAAGCTAAATCTAAGTATTTTTGAAGATCTGAAAAATTATAAAGTGTTTTAACTACCCTAAGAGATACTTATTGGGCATATATAATAGTTATATTGAGCATTAATATTTTGATATAAATTAATTGTATCTGACATATTTTTACTCATTAATGTAATTTTTAGTTATACATCATTTGTCAAGGAACTTAAATAAATCAAACACAATTATATTTGGTTTATCCTCAATAGCTAAATGACTGTAATATTTGTTTTAGACTTTTCTCTTTACTGTTTTAAAGTAAACTAACTAGAAGACCTGATAAAATACAAAAAAAAAGAAAAAATATATATAAAATGCTAATTACTGGTCATCAAATTCATAGTATTTATATATAAATAGATGAGATAAAATTTTGAACACTTCATTAAATTATTTTACATATCAATTGCATAATATTAATTGTAATTTTTAGTATTTTAATATTTAGATTTTTAAATGAATGATTTCCCTAACTATTTTGTGTATGACAACCAAGGTTATATCCTTGCATTTTCATTTAATTTATGTACAAATTGCAAATTATAATATTAAAAAGGAGTCTCCTTAAAATCAAATATTGGATGAAGGATTCTTCAAAATTATAAAAAATACTTTATATTATTGGCATTTATCTTTGAGCAAGTGTAAATCTATGAATCTTTTTATTGAGTTAGTATTTATAACAAGAATTCCTGAAAGTCATAAAGAAATGAGAAAATTTTACTTACTAATATAATGGAGAAGGACCATTACATTTTTATTTTAATTAAATACTAATGTTTGTATTAGTTTCAAATATAAATTCAATTTTATAAATTCATACATAATATTATTCGATCTTTATTTATATAATTTATTATGATTTCTTAGATAAGATATTTTTTACCTATTAACTTCTTCAATTAGATTTTTAGTGTAATTTCATAGCTTATTCATAACCATATTCTTTATATCTTTTCTTAAATGCTTTTTATATTTTCTTATTGGTGGTTAGATGCCTAATTTAATGCCTTTATGTTTTTTTATGTAGGTTTGGAACCACAATCAATTGGACAAAGCAGTTCTTTGAACTAAAGAATGTTTATGTTGAATTTTAGATAATATAAACTGATTGTTTACCAGATATTTATATTTATTACGAATGAAACGACAATAGCTTTAACATCTTCTTGTGGTTATTAGTTTTGATCATTAATTCATCTGTGATTTTCATATTCTTTTATGAATCTAATCTTGAAATTTTATTCTCTACATAAGCGAGTTAGATGAATAAATTGCTTTAATATTGATAAAATACATATCAATTTAATAAATAAAACCAATAAATACAAAAATAGTAATTAAATATAATTAAAAAAATTTATTGAAAGTAGAAAATAATTAATTTAATTAGAATACACATATAATTGAAAAAACTAATAAAAATAAATCTTGATGTTTGATTAATTTAAAATATATGATAACTAGTGAAGTTCTCTTAAATCTAAGATCCTTTTAAACTGTAAAGTGGATTTAAATGTCTTTATATTATTAATTATTTCATTGTCTTTCAGTATATTATATATTCGTATCCCAATACAGCAAAACTCCATCAATCAGTTACAAGTTACCTTTTGGTTTTGATGAAGAGTTTAGTAACTAAATCTTCCTGAGGAATTTATGTTTTATACTATAGAATATTTATTTTTACTTCAACTCAATCTCAAAGTTGAAGAAGTTTAGCAGTGTGTGCTTCTCAACCTACTTAAGTTGCCTTGCTCTTTTTTCAACAATTTAATGAGAACATAGTATGAGACGTGGCTTTGCAAATTCTATTTTTCTATAAACAATTATATATCTACTTCTTCATTCGACGTTGTGTTAATTGTTTTTACTAAATCCATATTTACTTTACAAGTTGTTGATTAACTAGAGACTTCACCATTTTGACTCCTCAAGTATTGTTGTTAAAGACTTTAGCAAAAATGGATATTAGAAAATAATTGGACTTTATTCGAATCTATATGAAAGACTTAAGGGAATGGAAACCTAGTGAAAAACAAATTTCTTAGTTGTTAGAAATTCTAAGACTTTTTTATATATCATTGCCTATATCGTATAAAGCTTTAAGGAATCGTTTGCATATTAATAGATCTTTAGTATTAACTTAATAATCATAATTTATAACAGGAAACTGAAAATATAGAATTAATAAGTTAATATTAATAATTATTAGTGACGGCTGTAAAGACAGTAAGAAGAGGAAAATATATGTATTTTAGGCTGATGGCAGAAATAAAAAGGACAATTATTTGATTTAAAAATTTGATTGTATTTTTACATTAAGAATTTACTTAAAAGTATTTAATTAGATCTTAAATGAATTCCCGCAATCTTCTATATAACCAATTATTTATCATAAATAAATTGTCAATGTGTTCTCTGTTTTACATTATCAGATTTCTTTGAAAAATTCTATTGGCAATGAAAATCTACTTGCTTTTTTAAACAAGATTGATTGCCTTATTAATTTGCCGTTAGCGCATTCAGGCTATCCTTGAAGTTGGAAACATTTCTAGTGAAAGTGCTAAGAATTATTAATGTATTCCAATATTTATTCAAGGTTTAGAAACTTTTCCTTACCATCGCTTCCATCTAACTATTGAACATTTGAGTGCTAATATGACTTTAAAAGCATAAAATTAAGAATTTCTTATGCTGAGAGATCTCTAGTTAATTAATTCTTATGCAGTGGGTGATTATTAGACTTTTTCGCTTATTGTTTCAAAATTATTGCATAATAACAAGGTATTTAGGTTAAAATAAAGTCACACTTATTATTTTTAAGCTCTCAATATTATTATGATTTATTGTATGAAACCCTCAAACACCAATTTATTATAAACATAAGAATTCGTAAGTACTGTATGATTCTAAGAAGAAGAATCAATTTTCTGGGCCATTAAAATGCAGTAATATCTTTCTATTACTTTGATGTTTTTTTATTAGTGATATTGTAGACTGCATGCAAAATCAAGCACGTTATTGTTTTATTCCTGAAGTGTCATTTGCAAGGAACCAGTTTTAGAGAAAACAAGAGACAACCGGGGAAATTAAAATGTGATTCTAGATTGCCTCGGCTTTTTAACATGCAGTTAGGTAAGAAAGCGGTATCACCACATCCATTAGTAAAATAGTTACTAACGCAATATTATGTTACTAGTAATTATTATTAAAATATTGAACAAACATAAATTAAGTTTTGGGGTTATAATAATTTATTATAGTTAGGATTTATCAAT